>JAABKK020010291.1:0-23240 GCA_011634745.2 Catotricha subobsoleta
TATTTGAAACATAATAACTACGAACTTCGTAGTAAACTACGTATGGTCAATATATTATTTGAAAGACATTGACTTACCCTAACTGTCGGAGAATGCAGAAATACAATTACTTGTAACGGAACCAAATTACAGTGCTTTAAATTTGCAATTTTGACATCGAAATTTAACTTTTTTTCAAAATCATTTATACACGTTACTCAGGAGACCAAATGCTACTTAAAAAATTATGGTACCGGCAGTTCTGAAAAATTCGATCCACCCTACTGTATACACAAATACTTATATTAGAAGACAATGAAAAATTTTCATAGTATCAGCTATATATATATTGGCAAATGGAAGTCTATATTTTAATAAAATTTGAATGAAAGAAGATTCCTTACCTATATACTTATTATAAGGAATATTTGAGATAAAATGCAAGAAATTTTAGCTTAATCTAATGTTCATAAAAATATATGTATTATTATAGATGGAATGGGATCTAATGCTTGTTATTTAATTATATGCAATTACTTATAAGAATACAATGGATTTTTTATTACAATTTACCTTGCTGCTCAATATTATATAATTAATGATAAAATTTCTACATCGCAAGCTTGTTATAATTGCATGTTCACAAGATTGAAAAAAAAATCGAACATGTAAAATATTATAGAATCGTTACTAAAGCACCTCAGTTACACTATCACAACATACAAATAACCATAACTGTACGTATATATATATAAATATATATATATATAAATGAAGCGAAATATATAAAGAACAAATATTCTCGAGTACTCAAAAAAAAAAAAAACAATAATGCGTGAATGCACGAAGTAAAAAAAAAATATATGTACTTGTACGTGCAAGATAGTAGGCTGTACATGATTTTTAGCTGATTTTAAATGGAACTCTGGTGTTACTGTTTGCGAATATTGGGTAATAAGGGGTTATTAACAAATATTTTTGCTGCATTTTTAATATTTACTTATTTTTTTTAACACACACACGTTAACGATCATTTTTAACACGATTTGTTCTTTTGTTTTAATTTATTTATACCTATGTTGGTTATTTTGAAAGATGTTATTAGTTGGGGAAAAAAAACATATAAGTCAATGTGAAACATCTGTGAAAATAGAATTATTATAGTTATTATGAATATAATTCTTTTTTATTTGATTATGTAAAATAATTAATATAAATGCATCGTAGCCTAACTTTAATATTTTAGAAGTTAGAGCAATGTCGTCTGAGTAGAAATTGAGTGCAAAGATTTTATTTTTGAAATCCATATACTTAATAATAATTTAAAGATTTGTATTGACATATTACATGGTAACATGGGTAAAACGTGGCCACCACCAAAAATTATTAGTTTTCTAGAAATATTCAAAGTAATAATTTAATCAAGTATCCACCATATTTTTTTGAACGAAAATGACGCCATTTTAGGAAATTAATTAATCTCTAATTTAATTTAATTGAAATAAGCTATTATAATTATTAAAATATGCAAATAAAAACTTTTTTATGCAACCAGAGATTTGATCGCTACTTTTGAAAGGTATCGGCGCTACATTTCTAGCGCTTTCGCTACTGAAAAGTATTGAAAAAGTATCGGCACTACCACTATCAGTACTCAAAAAGTAGTGGCGATACCAATTTGCGCTACTACTAGCAGCTGCTATTCGCAACCCTAACCGTAATAATAATTTAAAAATACTCTTAATTTGATAATTTGGAAAAAAATTTTTTTAAAAAGAATCCAAATTTATGATAAATTTTGATTAATTTAAAAATAATATTTTAAAAACGCATTAATTTTTTAAGAAGCAGAGTCATCGATTTCACAGAAAATTTTCAATTTCTCTTGATTTTCACATACGAAATGACAAAAATCAATTAATATTATCATATTATAAGATTATTAGCTATGGTAATAATAAATGCAGATCGATGGTAATGGAATAGTGATCACTATATATAATCGGCACAAAGTAATAGAATTAGTGAAATTCCAGTGAAGGTTACTAAATATTTATTCCCTATTCTGGTACCTAGGACGTGGCGGTCATGTTGCTATCATGTGATTTTCTTCAAAATAAAACTTTAATGTTGCCAAATCTTTTGGCAGCAACGCAACCATTACCAATAATGTTCAGCTTGGGTATCGTCTAACAATTTGCTATTATGTTTTGATAGTTGAATTAACAAGTTGAACTAGACTACAGTTGACTATAAAATAACCATAATTGTACATTCAAAGAAATTTACGGAACACTTGCTAACATACCTTTAACCCTTTAATTGTTAAGTATCACATTCACTATAATAGTGAAGTGATCAACAAAAAAAAAAAGAAGAGAAATTCAAATACTTAATATCAATTATGATTAATAAAATAAATATTAGTTATATATTCTACAACGTACCTACTTAATGAAAGTCAACATAATATCAATAATATTATATTTAATGAAATATATAATAATAAGTATTTAATAACTGGCTCAAAACAAAAAAAAAACAGAATTATTGGTTTTACAGGTACAGGCTGATCTGTCAATTCACATTACGATGTACACCGATCGAGCCATACTTATTTTAAATAAAATTCATCCTACTTAATGAATTTAAATAAAAATGATTGACATAATTTTTTAAATTCCTATTCATCATATAAATAATTTAATAGGCATTGGTCGATCAGTAATATTCGAATGTACGTCACCATCCTTCAACTTCATTAATACATTTAAAATAATAAACATTAAATTACTTATTTAAACATAAAATTCGATCATCCGGTTAAATGGAACAGACACAAGAAAAGAAGGTTAAATAATAAAAAAAAAAAGATCATATATTGAAATGAGATACGGGTCCCTTGCTTTTAACTTTAACTACACTACACACAATATTATGTGAATCAAATCTCTTCTCTTATATTTTTCTTTGATTTGAAAACTGTGAATTACCTCGAAATTTTGTTTCGAGTCATCTATTTTTTTATGTTAAAAAACTGACACATATTAACCGTAATACTCTGAACATAACGAATTATCTGTCTTAAGTCAAATTTATCAAATAGTACTCAGCGTGTTAATTTACCATTTAAATGAAAAATGGATGAATTTAAACCAAGAAAACAAGATTTGTTATTTGACCCATGTTCAAAGGATAAAGGTTAAGTTTAAGCTCTGACTATGTCAAATATAAAATATCCGATCGCTATTAGTTAGTTATGCATTTCATTAAAATTTAATCAACAATTTTTTTTTTTAAACGCAATAAGAAGTTTTTAAATTCACATCGCTGTTACCATACCATTACTATTGCCAATGGCAATGAATTCTTGAAATTTTATACATTAAATGAAGAAATGTTTGTGCTACTGGCTGGACATTAATTATTATTTGGTTTTAAGATTAATATCTCTTTATTTATATAAAATCACAAATAATTAGATCGATATTTAAACTAACTTAAAAAAAAACATTTCTTGAAGACCATCATTATACTTAGTCCGTTTCAGAAATACATACTTTAATCAATTGTACATAAATATGTTGTCCTTAATATTATTTCATTCGTTCTTTATTAAAAATAATGTCGTCTCAACTCGTAATTATTAGCATTTTTTATGAACGATAATTAATGAATTAAACGAGGCCTAAAAAACGAAGTTGATTCTAATAATAAAATTCTTTCAAACACAAATTACCCTATTAGAACTCGATATTATATGTTTATGGCATGTGATGTGAATGATTTTAATAGATTTTTAGGTCATTTTGAAATAAATGTGTGTTTTTTTTTTGTTAAATGTTGATAAATTTCCAGAAACTTTTAACTCTTTTTTTAGAAAGTTTTAATAATGTTACATCAATTTATTAAATAGTGTTTGGTTAATAAATTTACGAGACTTCTTATATTTTTTAACAAAAAAAAGCGATACAATTAAAAAACAAAATTAGTTATCACGAAGAAATAATAGAAAGAATGAATATTTTTTTTTATTTATTCAATTTGTTATACAATTTTTTTTTTATACAACACATTTACCAATCTACCCGAAGGTTTATGCAACAGCTTGCACAAGAATCCTAAAGTCAAGTTGCTAGGGTCTTATTTGTTTCGTTATCAAGCAAATAAAAGTATAATTGTCATAAAATTGCGACCTCATATAAATGACGTTAAGTAGGTGGTATTAGTACCATACTTTTGGAAAAATAAAATAGATGTTGATTTTTCAATAAAATGACTTGGGACCACCACTGAACGTAATTTATTTGAGGTCGTAATAAGTTTATGTAATTTTTTTTTTAAATCAATTATTAATTAGACTGGGTTTCTTCTTAATATTTTCAAGCTAAATTTATTCTTCTTCTCAACTTCTCTCCCAATACCCTTTCTTTTTTTTTTATTTAAGGATTGAAATTTAAATTGAGATTAAATGTCTGGCTGATTCTTCTCTACCGACAGATAAATTTTTAAGTTACGTTTAAAAACTTCCATGTTTGTTTCATCTTTCTATTTGGGTGGTAGCTTATATTAAATAACTACTTTCAACACAATTGAGTCTCCGATGGCTCCACATAGTATAGCTTTCTTTGCTTTGTATGGTGACCGTGGATTTACCACTTACTGGAAAATTAATTATCTTTATCGATATAATAGCAATTAAATCAAGATATTCTGACACCAATGTGATGATTTTATTCATAAGTCCTTTGGCAAAGCCGTTGGCATTAAGTAGGTACTCTATATGCATTGCATACATTTTTAACTAAAATCAAGAAGAAAATATTTTAATTTATTTAGAAAAAAAAAGAAAATTAATAATAAATTTTTCACTATCATTGCTGTAAAATGTGTTTGATAGAAATAGAGATACCGATTCGTTTTATGCAAAGCATAAACCTTACCTTAAATAGCTATTCCTATGATATATAATTAAATTGAAATCGCATCTAAATGTTGTCCATTCAGTCATAAAATTATAGTGGTGACATCTGTGCCGTTGGCTATACAAACTAATTTATATTTTTCTTAGATCAGCCAGCCAGCCAATGAGTAAATAATAAGAAATTATATTTCTCTACACATTTTTTTAAGTATGTATATTACACATAATATTTAACTGATGTTTCGCCTAGACCATCGTGGTAGGTAGTCATTTATAAAAAAAAAAAGAACACACACTTTAGCACCAAATGCCTTTGCTTGTAGCATATTTCTGCAATAAGTTGATTATTATATCATTTTGGAAGTCAAATTTAACTTTAAAACTCGAATTTTAAAATAGATTTAATTTTGTTATTCAATATTATAGGACAATGTAAAGAATTGATTAGGCCTTAAAAATGAATTATTATTATGCATTTAAACAGAAATTTTTAATATATTCAAAACAGAATTTATATGTATTAAAAATATATATATCAGAACTGGCATATTTGCCAAACCCGAAAATTATATAGAAAATGAAGAATAAAGCAATCTTATTATTAGAAAAACTGAATTGTAGAAAATAATTTATACTTCATATTACATTATATATAATATTAAATAGATAAACTATAAATTATTTTTTTTATTTTATTTTAAGTTTTAATTTTATATTACTGAAAATCAGATAAAACTTTTTGTTTTTTTGTGTTAAAATAAATAAAAATATGATTAGAATTTTGATTATCATTCAATAATCAATTAAGTTAAATTAATAAATAATATTTAATTTTGTCTTTTATACTGTCTTTTATTCGTAAGGTAAAAGACAAAAAAACACGATATGAAAGACATGTGAAAAAGAAATGCCAGTTCTGATATATACATATATATATATGTATATATAAATTTTAATAATAAATTATTTGCATTCAAATGGTTCGTATATCGCTATTTATAGTCGGTTGTACGATATCTGCAGTTACTCAAATACGTTAACTAATACTTATTCAACTAGAAAAATTTATTGTAATTTCATGTTTCTACTGATAATTTGCTGAAGAAAAAAAAAATACTGAAATTAAGTGGTATCTTAAAAACAGGAAAAAGCAATTCTATCCGTTCTATTCGAATATTATAACCAATAAATTGAATTTAATTTCTAAAATGGCTTCATAATTTAATTTAAGAAATAATAAGTACACTATAGCTTTAGATACGACGTACGTCGGTGCATATTAAAATATTTTTCTTTGAATAATATATTTGGCTATAAATAAAATGACATTTCCACCATCGTAAAATCCGTAAAATATAAACGGTTTAATATTTAAGTAAAGCAAATTATATTATAACAAGCACCTCTACTGTATAATTTTATGATATTATTAACTTGCATATGACGAATACACACAACAAAAACATAATGCTGTAAATGTGCATATTAAATATGTAAGTATATTCTACTGATGATGTTACTCTCTATATGCAATGTAATAAACCTAACATAGGGACATTATAAATGCATTTAATATTTTCTAATACTTGTTAAATGCATAAAGAAAGTGTCTTCATAATTTTAATAGGTCTAATGAATTCGTATGAATGCGTTATCTTGGAATTTTTGCAGTCTTCCATCACATCACACGTTATATTATAAGAAAATATATATAAACAAATGATAATGATTAAGATATTATTGTCATTTATCTTTTATTTGTTTTATATTTGTTTTATATTAATTTTATTTTAAATTTAAATTATTATAAATTAACACAATTTATGCTGAATTAAGTAGATGGGAGATTTCAATATGATTCATATTTATTTTATATAGTTTCTGTAGCGTTGAATAGATTATTGAAAAAAAAATGTATAGAAAGATTTATTAAATTAAATTGTTTCATACGTTGACGTTTAACCAAATCTTACGAAAATTTCTGTTTACTTCCTATAGCAATACACATCAGCCAGCACAATAATTAAACCAAAAACTATTAATTACCGAATATTGAATAATATAATAAGATCGTTCCATAAACTAATCACAAAAAAAAATTAATTGAAAACATAACTACTGAACAAACTGATCGGTAGGTCGGTAGCTTTATCTTTCATTTATGAATAGATCATAAATAATAAATAAAAGAATTACAAATTCAATATATCATCTAAAAAGATCATTCATTTGTACAATCACGTTTAAGTAGAACTATGGATTGATTGCGAGTGAGAAATCAATTAGTAGCTGACCATTAAAAAAAAAATGAATAAGAGTATAAAATTATCATAGTCATGATCAGACAAGTAATGTACTTATTTATTTTTATACATAATATATATATAAATAGATTTTTTTTTTTTTTTTTATTATTCTTATTTGATGCGTATCACGACGATATCAATCAAACCATGAAATATTGTAATGTTTATAATGTTATATTGAAATATTAAATAGAAGTGGAAAAAATCAATTTATCTGTATAAAGAAATAACTCTTAATTTTGAAAGTGGTGTTCTTTTCTGGTGTTACTTTTCTAAATATGTACATAAATTAATGTTTTATATTATATATACTATAAAGTTACGCTTTTCTGTGATTAAAAAATATGATCAAAATTATAAATGAAGTATTCCGAATAAAACGTTAATAGCTAATACTTAATTATTAGCTCAGTTTTATTTTATTCTAAACGCCAGAAATAATTAAAGATTAAATAAGAAAAGAAATAGTGTCAATATGAAAAAAATTGAAGCCCAGTATTTAAGAATTAGCATACATAAAATTTCCACAAACAGTATCTGTTTCAATTTTTATGATTTGTTTTTATGTAGATTTTTACATCAAAGTCAACCCAATTACTCATGATCCTTGATTGAAAAACACTAATTGCAGTTAGCACCGTTGACCATCTCATATCTAAAGATGCAACGGATTTCGTTTTGGTTTCGGCGATCCGGCGGGATTTGTCTGATTACAACAAAATTCTTTCTATCTATCCGGTCTTTTAACGAATTCCGGCCTCGAATTCTGGTTTGGCCGAATGTAAATGTAAAAAAATCAAAAAAGATCCACTATGCATTATGGGAATGTTATGACGAAATAATTCTAGAAAGCACAGCAAATTCAGCAGGAACGTCCTCAAATCAAATGGTATTCCGACCAATTTAAATTGCGGCCAAAATTCCGGTTAAGCCGAATATTGAAATGGCTGTATTTTGTTCTGGACGAATTTTAAACAAGTCATTCCGTTGCATTACTATTCATATCAAAGTTGTTATGCTGAATGTAGTGTAGTGTTCCATGATTTTTCATATTATACATACGGAAATGATATAAAATATTAAAAATTTCAAAATAATCTAGAATATTTTGATATCAGCAAATGCTTTATTCTTTAAGTTGCCCACATTCGTCAGTTTATTCATGAGCTTCTTGGAATATTTTTAATCCATTAATGTACCGGTATTATTATTATTATTCTATATGTTTATTTCTCTTTGTATATTTGAAAGTGTGAATACTAGTCGTTAAATCAAAACAAAACTCAGAGCAACAGAGAATAAATTAAATTGATCTACGTGGTTTTTTTCCAAGTGTGTACTTACAAATAATCTATTCATACTCTATAATATTTACTGCGTCCTATCTGAAAACATTTTTATGATGTAGCATTTTTAATTTTTTTTTCTATTTTTTGTTTTTTTTTTTTCAGGTAGCTCTAAACGCGCATAACTGTTTTTGTATGTCCGTCTGATTGATCTTTTGTTAATGAACCAGCATGTTATTAATTTTTGTTGGAGACCGTGTTTTTTTTTATAAATATTAAAATTGAAGTACGCATAAGTAGTTTTAATTTTTACCAATTTTTTTTTGTTATTTGATTTGATTAGGTTTGTATTAACGTAAAATAAGTTTTTTTTTCTATTAAATAAATAAAAAAATATGCTAATAACTGTAGCGATATAGTAAATGAATGGTAAATTAAAGCAAGCGCATGTATATATTTGTAAGTACTGTCGTTTTTGGCTCAATTTTAGACAGTTTGGAAAAAAAGTTAATAAAAAATTAGTTACAGTTTAGAAATAAGCACCTATTAATAATATTAAAATCTAGCTATTTAGATATTAGGGTGTACCATTTTTTAAAGTGTATAATATGAAGAGGTCAAATGTTTTTAAAGATCTATGATGCATAAAAAAAAATAGTGTCATATTTGGTTATAATTGGGCTTCAAAGTCTACTTGACTTTTATTGTTGCAGTACCATAAGTTGAGTTGAAATTAATCAGAAGAAGAAAAATAATTCCTTTGCTGTAATTTACAACTGCCTCTTTATGGAGAATTTGCAGGAAGTTCCACAATTTCGATAAAATAGAATCGTTCCCCCATAATAATCAGTTCTTGTGTTATCAAACTAAATTTCTTATATTGAAATTTGAACTATTTTAAGAATTTTTCTATGTGGTACCCATTTTTCTTCATAAAAGGTTCCTCAGATTATTCAACGGTATATAAAATAAGGTACACTCTAATGAGTATAGATATGGAAGAACATATTATCATATATAATTAGTATTAATATTGAGAAAGTTATATGGTATACTAACGACTTGTAACTATATATGAATATATTTTTTTAATTATTATTATTTTTTTTACAGAACAGAAGTTTACATATAAAGCGTATAAGCTTATCTTTGTTAAAACATTATGTATCTAAAAATCCTAAAATAATGCTAAAATTTTAAATTATATAAATAAAAATTAAAGAAGAAAACTGAACGAAAAGCCAGCATACATATACGATCAGAAATTCCACATAAAATTCCTATAATCTTAAAGTCTTTTTGAATACATTTAACTGCGATTGATCAAAATAATATTACATATAAAATTATTTATGAAAATTCTAAAAATCGTTCAAAGAGTAAAAGTTTATTGATTGATTCAAAATTACAAATAAATATTCTGGAATTTAACATGCACTACAAAGTATCTATTTATTAATAAAAAAAATATATATATAGTTATAGTAGGTATATAAATAAATATTAACTTAACATTGATTTAATTAGTTAAAATAAAAAAAGAAGTATTTTAGCTCAATTTAAAGGTGGGCAAAATGTAATATTAGCATTAGAAAAAACGAATTCATTTATTCAATATAATACTTAGAAAGTACATACAAGTAAGTAAGGCATTCAACTAGTAGCGTAAGCAACATATCTATAATTAAATTCGATCTAGATTGGTTGTTGTCTTGTTGTTTGTTGCTTTCATGTATCTTATTCACTCTTAAATTAATTCCTGAAATTCGATTTTTATTTATAAATTAAAATAAATGTTGAAAATAAACTTCTCTAATCAAATTCAAGTGCAATTTAGTAGGTGACCATCTAATTTAAAATGTACACGAGCGCAACACTAGCATACAAAAAGCGTGACATTTTTTTTTTATTAAGAAAAAAGAATTAGAAATAAAGAAATAAAAAATTGATTAAATATTTGTTGGTATTTTTTTTTTTATTTTTTTTTGAAAAGAGTTATACAGACGATCTAAAAAATTAAGATATCGATAAGCTCTTCGCACATTAGGTTTTTATATGTTTTATGTATGCGAGATCTACATATTTGCCTCAGTTTAGAAATTAATATCTATTATATTAAAATTTTCTAAACAAATGTTGAATATTGAGTTTTGTGCAAAATATGTAGTCCGAAATATGTAATTCGCATGAGTATTTTAATTAGAAATTATTAACTTTCTCGATAACTCGGCAAATCTTTTTAAGACTCGAAATATATAGAATCTGGTGGCTGGCTCAAGATACGTAAAAAAAAAAAACAATTCCATTAATAGCTTTATTTTCTAAGAGCATCAAGCAAAAATCAGATAATCAAATCTTAATAAAATTAAAATTAAAATGTAATTAAAACAAGCTTAACCGCAAATCATCACGCTCATATTTAGATTCAGCAATGTTACAATTTAATCTCATGAATTGATTGAATATCGAGTGTCGATTTACATAGTATGTTTTCAATAAGATTTTGTTAAAATCGTTACAAAATATTTATTTTCATTTCCGGATGACATAATAATTGTAGATATTACTTGTTAAGTGCATCAATACGAATTTTTAATTTTTGCTATATACAATTTTACTCAATACGTTCTCATTTTTAAATGCTTTTAACCTGAGGCCGCTACAAGATTATTTATTTATACATACACAACACACTTTTTTTTTATACACTAATGAATAAACATTTATCGTATAGCATTCATATTATTTTGGTTGCTGTGGTGGAGTAGTGTATGTATGAAGAAACTGCATTTTATTTACTTCCATTGCCTTTCTTCTCGATATTAAAATATATTATAATGTAAGATTATCTATTGTAAGATCAAGTTTATATTAATATCATAATTTCAATGTATAAGAGCCCTAATTACACGGCCCATCGTATAAATTTAACATAATCCAGGTCTAGTTGTATAGCATTTCTGAACGAGGCAATTTTAAAATTGCCAATAGTAATTGGGATACGTGATCTAACGATCTTCGATCGCTATTATTATTATCGTTTATTGAAGCTATCTTGAAGTAGGACGGTTTTCTATGAACATTCTTAGAAGTAGATAGTGAATGCGACAGTATGATCATGATGCCCACACTTTCGTCAAATAAACAAAAAAAAACAAGCTACCAATGGATTGGTACACGACTTCATTTTTGTAAGAAAAAGACGTGGTCGAAAAAAAGGCAGTACCACCCGAAAAACCAAAAAAAATGAAAATTGGATCCCAAAAAATTCTGCGCCACTTGGTATATCGGATATCAAAATCCTCCCGGCTAATCCTGCGATCCAGAAAAAAAAGTTATCAAAAAAAAAAAAAATTTACGAAATCAATACTTGATCTTTTTTTTTTTTATAAAAAAAATTAAGTAAAATGTGAATGATCTTCATTAAAATTGATATTAACAAACAATTCGGTTCTGATCACAAGACCCTAATTTATTATACATATGTTCGTACTTTCTGCTATAGATAATCATATACATTCAGGTACAATTTACGTACGGCATATACTCTATGCACCCAAGTATTCCACAAAATACTATGCAGAAGCGATTACAGAGAAATAGATCAATTTTCAATTTAAAATTCTAGTTTTCCTTGTATCGAGCTATGTATTAATAAAATAACCTGTGATACCGTTGGATTATTTCTTATACATCTTTGCTTGTGAGCTATAGCAGTTTAAATTATTATAATAATGTACCTGCTGCAAAATAAGAGATAATACGATCAGAAACTCTAATTAGCTGCACGCTGTTACAGAAATTTTTTAATCATTAAAATGACCATATTATAAATACCATTATTTATTATGTACACCTCCTTTGGATTTTTGTCGCGATATATTTTATATTATACATATTTATATACAATTTTATGTACAATATGCATATATATATATTTATATTTTACTTACTCTCGTATCGAATTTCGTATTTTAATTAATTTTGTGAAATTAAATACGGTTTTGTCTGCGCTAGGTAATGGATATATATTAACAGTTAAAAATTGTAAACAGTGCAGAGCAATGTTTGTTTATTTTATTCTTTTTTTATTCAATAAAAGGAAAATACAAATAATTTTAATTGAAAATACAAAGTTTTTGATACTTTCTAAACAATGAATCGAGATTTTGAATCTGTTGCACTGTGAACTTACAAACGATACCAACCAACTTAATTGAAACATTGAAAGTAGTGCGGGCGATAATATTAGTTTCCGCAATTAAAAAAAGAATTCCATGTAGTATTTCATCAGAGCAAAATTTTAATTTCGGTCAAACTTTTATAAAAACACAATTTTGATATGACTTCGATATTTTCCCGCCTCATAGATCTACGTTGAATTTTCTATAACAATAAATAGTAAATTACTGTTTGGATAATTAATCTAAAAAATAATTAATTTAAAATTGAAATTTTAAAATTAATTTAAAAATATTTTATATGCTCAAATGAGGTCTGATAAAAAAAAAACTGCTAGCACAACTGGCAATTTCAATCACTGTAAAAATCATAGCCAAAGAAAATATTTTAGATTCTATTTTAAAATTTTAAATAAAATAAATACTTGTCGCAAACCAATAAAAAAATCATTCAGTTTTTTCTTATCAATTTTAAAATACAAATTAACAATTGACGAATTATTGAAATATCATTTTTGTTAAAGGCTTAAAATAAAAAAAAGTTTTTTTTTTTATATTGTTTGAACATAATTACATACCGCAATATATCTGCTCGTATTTACTTATGCCAAATATAATTTTGTAAATTGGTATATAATAAATTATTCATAAAAGAAAAAACCATTTGGCAATTTTGACATAACTCATAATGAATCCCAATTCATATAAGTATACAAAGCCAATGAAAATCAATTAAATGGTTCACAAGTTTATACACACACGTGCAGTACATTTATTAGTAAAATAATTATATATTTAAAATAAATATTCGTTATAATCTATATGTTTGTATAATAGCTTGTTATAATATTTATGTATAAAATCTATATCACACACAAATCATTTAAAAACTTTTATTCAATTCATCACAATCGTCCCACCTTTTTTAAATTCCAAACAACCATTAGCTAATTAATTCAAATAAATTCATATGTACTCTTCATAGTTTTACTTTATATAGTACCAATCTTAACATATTATTATTGTAATTTTATTCATTATAAGAGAGCAACCTAGAAGATAAAAAGAAAAAACAATGTATAATTATTATTTAAAGTGTAGAAGAAATAAAAATAAAAAAAAAATTAAACACAGCACACAACCAAAACCATAATATTATAAAATTAAAAATAATTAATCGTTGAACTGCGGTCCAACTATATTTAATATTTTATTATCTATACTTACCTTAACCAATACTATTTAACGTATATAAACATAATATGCTATAGTCGGGAGACAAACAGTTGATCCATTAGCTCTATAAATGTCAGAATTTATTTCGTTAATTCATTTTGCTCTTTTAAAATTCAATAGTTTTATGGCCGTAATATAATAGTAATGAAAACTAAGGGTTAATGCCAACTAAAATAGTATAAGATTACAGGTGAGGGTTTTTTAAACGCCGTACCAATCTTAAGATAGAGAAACTTTTTAATTTTTTACTACGGTTTGGTTCTAGTTTTGTAGCTTCTGCTACATTAAACACGAAATAGCTAAAATTTTAGTCATATATACGACCGAACCGCCATCTAAATTGTACTTAACAGTACCTAGTAATTGTTACTGAAAATTTGTAATGTCAACCAAGTTGATAAAATTGAATTGAATTGAGTTAAATTTAAATGATATTAACAGTCTATGAACAATGATTACATTGAAATTTAATTTAGTACATGTGATCTCCCACTAATTAAAATACTTACCTATATCTCTATAATGCTATATATACTATATTCATATATTAGAACTAAAATATAACTAGCTTGCAGATATAAGTAATTGTATTAGGATAGCAATAGGTTCGTATAAATATTATTTTATTATACATTATTTACCTATATGTTCAATGAACTAATTTATTAAGATTACAGATTATATCAACTGAGCTCACATCAGACTAAACTATTATAGATCTATTCTCGTCGTCGTTGTCGATGTTGTTGTGTAGTCGTCGTCGCATATATAATCTATAAAACCATAATATGTATTAAAGCTGATGATATTATTAATTATATATAAAAGTAGATATAAATAATATGTAAATCTTTTATGAAGTTCATTGGCACATAAAATACAAACTACAGCTCTTGCATTGCAGGTCTCTTTGAAAATCTCATTTGATTTACTTCTTATATTATATAGATTTTGTTTTATAAATAGATACGAGATATTTTATAATTCGAGATTATAGGTAGTTTTTTTTTTTCTTTTTTGTATTTATCTATTTGCCATTTTTGGTTTTGTCGTACTTCGTTGATATTTATAAATTTTATAAAATTAAATTAAATAAATTTAAACAATATAAATATAATATAAGCAAATCATTCATTCATTAATGAGATATTATTATCGTATCAAAAACTATGAAACTCTATTAATTATTGCAAAATGGTTGGTCTTGTCAAGGCTAATCAGTCTTCTTTATATATGAAAATGATCTGACCTTTAATTTATGAAGTAGCTTCGATTTTGCGTAGAAAAGTTCAGCCAGTAAACTAATATGTAATAGGCGCCTATGGAAAGAACGTTTTTAGAAAACAATAAAAATTCTATCAAATTCGCTAAGAAAATAGAATAAATAGCGGTTATCAACTATATTGCACGAGTTTTCTTTTCACTTTGCCGGTGCTGAGCATACCTAAGCACCTATATCCTACAGGCCTGTTCCAGAATCAAAAACCTGCCGTTATGTTACTTGGGATATATCTCGTAAATGTAAGCATAGACAATTAAATATCTCACTGCTCTGAACGTATATCGTACTTATTATCAACTATAAAATCTAAACGCCTATAGAAAACCACAGAGTAAGTGCTCCTCAATGAATTATTTGAAAAATAAAACACAAAAACAAGAAAAAAACTTCTTTTTTTCATTTATGTAGTTTTGTTTTTTGTTTTTTGTTATTTTTTGACAGCTGAGAGAAAACAAAATTTGCTTTTGGCAACGGAAACGAAAGCGAAAAAAACACAAAAAAAAAATGTATTACCATTTTAAAGGCAACCAGCAAAAAAACAAAAAAGAAACACAAAATTTATAAAAACATAAACACACAAAAATCATAGTAAAAAAAAAAATAATAATAATAAAATATAAGCAGTTTAAGTCTTCCTGAATATTCGCGGATCGTAGATCAAACTTTGGGCACCAAACGAATGAAATATGAAACCAGGAAAGGAAACGGCGAAGAATGAACAGAGCACACACACACACAAAAAAATCAAACTGAACTTTCTTGTAATATATTATCTTGATGTGTTTCTACAGAGAAATATTGTATAAGAACGAATTTATATTATAATGAAGTAGCCGACAAAAAGGCACCAAATAGTAAATATATTTTGTATATAGGTATAGCCTTGTACCTACATTCGGAATTTATATGAAAACCAAATAAATAATTGTGCCAAATCATATTTTATATTTTCAGTTATGATAACTTAGATTAAATGTTACCAAAAGCTAGCAAGAAAAAAAGAATCAGATTTTTTTTTTAAACATAATTGAGGAGTAAGGAATACTATTTCATTCCTTGTTCCTCATTGTAAAATGTTTCATAATACAAGTGGGCGAAGACAATAATTCATTATTATTCATTCGATAATTTTAACTCATTAATAATTACCTAAAAATTACTTAATTCGGTGATCATATTTTTCCAAACAAAAAAAGTTATGGTGCAAAATAAATGTTTTGAGGACATTTTTTTTATGGAACAAAGCCAACTAATTACAATGTCCAACAGCGTTTTTGGGATTCGGATGCCAGTAGCACAGTCTGATAGGTTTTTCTTTATAGAAATTAATGGTAAAAACCGTTTTTCTCCAACACGTCCAAAATTTCATTTTATACATTACTTAATTTTTGAAAAAAACCCAACGGTTCCAAAAGTTTAAGACTAAAACCTATCTATTTTGATGTCGACTTAATTCTGCGAGAAAAAGATTGGTAAACTTGAGTACCATTATTTTTTCATTCATTTTTTTTTAAATACAGTAGAACGTGTTATGTTGACCACCCTTCATGAACGGCTAAAATCGGTCACAACTTTTTGTTAATGGTCAATTTAACAAAAAAGTTACCACTTGTCTAAAGTGACCAGTCCCGAAGGGTGGTCAACATAACAAGTTCTACGCATTTATTTTTAAAAAATAAAAAATTTACCCTATCTTAATTTTTCAAATCTACCCCTTCCTGAAATCAAAAGCGTGTGCATCTATGCTCGTAAGTAATACACATTTATTTGTCTAATTTTCTGTCACACAAATATTTCATGTGAAAAAATAAGAAATTTTTATTTTTTTATTTTGAATAATTACCCAACAAACATAAAACGATAAGAAATATATTATAAATCAAAATGCTTTGTAATCAGGCAAAGATCCGTTATAAACTATGTAATGAATAAGCTTCTTTTTTTTAAATTGTAAATTGTAGATGTAAAAAGTTGAAGAGCTTCTTAAAGGATTTATTTAGATTAAAAAAAAATAGTTATTTTTCTCAAAGAAAGGCATTGATTCCTGTATAGTGTATATATCTATTAAATATTCACCATGTATAATTGTATATGCCGGATGCTCTACCAAGTTGTAGCTACTTAACGGTCTACTCTAAGCTGATACTCATGTTTAATTAGTAATTAGTAGTATACTATATACTACCGCTATAAGTTAAAAAGGCGAAGCTACACACCGTATCTCCTCAAAAAAATATCATATTTTGATGTTTATAACATTTATAACACAAAACATCTTAAAATCAAAAAATGAAAATATTTTTTTTGAGGAGATACAGTTTTTAACTTCGCAATGGCATTGTCCCTTATGCCTTTTTAACTTATATAACAGCAGTATACATACACTGCCAAAAGCAGCCGTACTACATCTTCCACGGCGAATACGTGGTGATCCTCTTTTAAAGCTGAGAACACACTAGCAAGTTTATTGTTCAATTTCTATTGCCCGCGATGATAAGTTAAAAGAAAATGGAAAGATGTATTTTCGACAATAATATGGTCGATTTCGGCAATAAACTTGCTAGTGTGTTCACGGCCTAAGATATGATATCTACCTATTTAATCTAAAAAAAATAATTTATTTAAAAATTAAGTGAAAATTAATTAAAAAATAAAATGTGAATGCAGTCGACGCTCGATCACGACATCAAATCTTTCAATATTCGAATTGCTTTGAAAATCGAATTGAAAAATATATATTTAGTATCCTGTAAAATTATAATAAATTTTCGATCATAAATTAAATAATTTAAAAATTCTATGACATAGGTCTGATATGTAATAGATCAAAAATACGATCGAACTGATAATAACACAGCGGAACAATTTAAAAAAAATAAAATTGGGATTCGGACTCTATTAGCACAGTCTGATAGGTTTTTTTTAATACAAATTAAAGGTAAAAACCGTTCACTGTGCTAATGCATTCTGAAATATGAATCCCAAAAACGCTGTTCTACGGTGTAATTATAATTGAACAAAAAATATATTTTAAGTGAAATAAATATTTATTTTCTTGTGTAAAACAAAAGTATTCTGTTTATTTTTTTTTAATTTCCAGAAATTCGAATTGGCCAAAAGTTTTTGATTCGATTCTGTGAGCGGCTACTGTCCATGGACGTAAACGTAAGTAGATGTAGTATACAACGTATAGTGTACTACGTTATATACGTTGTACAATACTTGTGTACAATACAAAACCTTTTTCCAAGAATCCTTAAAAAAAATTCTAAAAAGGAAAAAGACGATTCTTGGAGATATTGCGAATTAACAATGAATTTAATTCAGACAGAAAAAGAAATCATAAATTTACAATCCGCGTAATAAACAACATCTACGAGTATATATAAATATTTATATACATTTTTAAATATTTATCAATGTTCACTTATTCAACTCTGGTTGGGCGCCAAAGGATTATTAAGGGTACACAACACATACAATATGGATATGGTTGTTTGGAAATATGTTATAGTTTTTACTGTAATTTACAATAGATATAAAATATCACATTTTATTTTATTTTATTTTTTTGTGTGCTCGCGTTACATGGATGTGCATTGTATGTGCTAATGGTGATGCACACAATAACATGATATTATAAATATAATATGTATAACGAAAAATAAGAAATACTATCTTAAAAACACTCATCCAGAAAGCGATTTATCTTTTTCAGTGTCAAAACTGTCAATACGCTACATATATACAAACACTTAAATGGAAATAAAATGCGATAGTAAATTTTAAAAATATAAAATAAATATAAAAAAAAACAACAAAACGAAAAAAGAAAATGCAATCTAAAGAAAAGTTTGTCTGCTTATAAAATATTATGTATTAAACTATCCAAATAATGCAAAAAAAAATAGGAAGCACCAGAGGTTAAGGTTCCGTTTCACAAACAATATTTATTTTCCAGATATTAGTTTACTCATACTGTATTTTAAAGTGAATTTCCCAACGTCTTCTCGTTATAAAAGGGTAATTTTTTTTCAAAACTCAGGGAGTGATATCCCGCACCATCCGTGCGCATGTGTGAGCATGGCCTCCACCTTTGATTACTCAATGAAAACATAAGAGCGGACCATTTGACGATAAAAAAAAGACTTTTTCTGAAATCTAATCTTTTTTCTGAACAATTGCTCGAATTCCCTCAGTTGAAGGTATAGGTACTTCGAAAAATCTGTGCTTTAATATGATTCTGACAACATTTCAAATTATTTATTCAAATTCTTACAAAATATTAATTTCAATTTGAAATTAGAATATCTAACTATAGTTACCAAACAGCTCAGCAATATTTGCTCTATTTTTTTTATTAGAATAGCTCAATCACATTTAAAAAACTTATTAAATTAAAATTCAAGTCATCCTTGTACTCCTTCCACAACAATATTTTTCAGTTTATGGTTTATTTAATGTAAAATATACATATAAAGAATTCTTTATTCCGCAATAGTAAATAATATATGTTGAAAATATTATAAATTAATCAAAATTGCAATTTAAAATGACTGCCAGCTGATTTATAAGCCAAATCGCATCTCGAAATAATAAGTATATCGTAACAAGGAGAATAATAAAGAAAAAAATTATTTGAAAATACTTACTGATAATCATGATACAACTGTTGTATTGTAGTATAAAGAGAAGATACGAGCATATGCAAATCCATGATTTTTTTTTTGTTTTAATAATATTTGAGAGGATCTATTGTATACGAGCGGACTAAAAATATCTTATCTGCCCAATAAATGTGCAGTTTTTATTTGAAATTATTGTAATTGAGGTTGGTGGAATTGTAATTGTAAAAGTATTCCTGTCATTGAGGAAACAGTATCTAGTAAAACTGATGCCTTAGCAGGATGGAGTAAATTCTATAACTCATGACTAAGTCACGACTTCAATTATATTGCGTTGAACAAATGAAGTCGTGTACCAATCCACTGGCAGCTTATTTTTTATTCTTCCTAATTAATTGAATAGAAAAGTATCCAGAGCATATATTATAGCACATTTCAAAAGTAATGACTTAAGTTAAGTTGCATAGTACATAAGGTTGACCACCAACAATATGCTTGAAGACATCTTTGTATTCGTATCAGCATAACGAGTTAAATCTTAAAAGATAGTAATAAATTTACTCAACTTCTATTTACTTACAGATGAATACAATAGTTTTTATATAAAGAATAAAAACTTTGTAAATTTATCTTCCATAGATAATAATTACATATTTTTCTATCATTTCGATATGTTACTGTTACAATTAATTACAAGGATAGACAAAATGTATTATAAACTTAAATTTAAAATACTTCGAAAAAAATATAATCGATTAAATTAAAAAAAAAAAAAATACGTACTTTAAAAACAATAATTTTAAACACAAACAATTATTTTTTTTTTAATTAAATTACATTTATAAATATTTGAATAAATTTGTCGGCAATCATCGTTCTACATGAATTTTGTCACAACAAAATGGTAAAATTTCTCTGTCTTTTCTTCTTTCCTTGACTTCTAAGGGATTTGGCAATCTTTTAAAATTTTAACGTTAAACGAGAGTAGAACAAGCAAATTCATATTACGAGAAAATTGCGTGTCCAACAACATACTTAATTCTATTTTGATGTTCAGTTTTTAAAAGAAATAAAAAAAAAAAATATTTTGATCGAAAATGAAGTTTCCTGGTGCTTCCAACATTATTCGACTCAAATAAAAAAATATATATAAAAAAAACAATATTTTAAAGCTTAATTTTTCTTTTTCAAAAATGAACAAATATTAATTTGAAATAAGTACTCTCATCCCTAAAACGTTGCCAATATCCATAGTTCAAACATAGCAATTTATATTAATAATAATAATATAAAAGAAAAAAAATCTACATTATAGTAGAAGGTGAACTATTATATCAAATTGGCATCAAATTACTAATGAATAATGCCAATGCAATGTCGTTTTAACTAAACTACTACCAGCATACAATAACAATACCATAGGTAAACAATAATAATAAATTTTTATATGTTCCATAATTGGAATAAAATAGCAAAATATATCTTATAAACGTTATATAGATAAATATTTTAAAAGATGTTAGTGTGGTAATGGTGGTGGTTGTGGTAGTATGAGATAAATGACTTGAGAGCTAAAAATGATATAAATTTATTTATTTCTTTCATTTTCTGTGTGAGAATTAAAATAAAATATAATAAGATGCGAAATACAAAAAGTGTAATGCACCCAAGTGTAATAAATCATCCAGGCAAGATGTACATTGTACATTGTATACGTCTGTACCAAATATATAGGACAGCTCAATGGTTTTTCATTTGAAAAAGTTCGTTTTTGTCTCGTTTTTCCATAGCAATTTCTTTTACTAGTTTTTGCAACATTAATACAGAAACGTTTTATACAAAAGCGAATAATAGTACAATATTTCAAAAAATATTGATGTTGCTGAACGAGAAAAACATTTAATGTTAGATATTTCGAAAAATATTATTAAATTAAGATAAGAGTAATAAGAAATCTATTAAAATGAGTAAATTAATGGAATGGAGAATGCCATGTTTGTATGTTGAATGAAATTAAGATATATTAGAAAAGGATATTAAGATGTTCTTTTTTTGTTTTAATATATTCACAAATACCATTTACTCAAAATCATGGGGCAGTCCATCTAAGATTTTTTCATTTCTTACAAATATTTAAAGCAAAAAGCATTAAAAAAATTATTATCAATAACAAGCATTCTTTCTACATTCTCAAAAAAAGAAGAAAAAAAATCATACAAAAGATCAAAAACTTTCTTTATCTCTGAGTTATACCGAGAAAAAAAAAGTATTAACATACATTATGCAATATATGTTAATATAATATAGCTCTTAAAAAAATGAAATTCTCTAAGCCAAAATATGTACATAGACATATACTTAGATGCTAGGTTTATAGACTACGCTAGACACAACATAACGCTCGTGTTATATAAAACACGAAATGTCTGACCTGTTTGGGGCAACAACCTTCACACAGACTATAACCATTTTTTTTTTTTATTTTTATTTCATTCTTTTTTTTTTGTTCATTGCCACCCATAACACCACATCGCATTACAAGCGCCACCCCCTTCAAACATAAAACCCTATGTCACCCAAAATGCTTATCCGAAAAAAATAAAAGAAAATAAAAAGTTTTGTGTTACGCTTTAAGGTATTTGTAGTAGTGCAGACTCAAATACTTATATATTATAGTGAATATAATTTTTTTTTTCAACGACGCAACAACAAAACGCATTTCATATGATATTGCATTGAATCGGTAATGACGATGAATTGATGCTTAAAGTTTTATTACTGAAACGATGATTAAATGTAATTTCTGACGCATAGAAAGATTTTTAATATCTGATAAAATTAACTAGGTTCTATCTATGGTTTTTATTACTTTTATAAATTTTATTTTATAAATTTTCCATATGCTTATTAATTATTATAAACAAGTGGGTTCATTAAACCGTTCGAAAAGTTTATGGAACAGACATTTTCATACCGTTTAAAAGATATTAAAATTATTTTGGCTTAGTTTTTAGTACAATTATTTATAAATATATATTTGTTGGATAATTGTTCTTCGGGTTTGTAAATATTCATATGATAAAATTAATAAATAAAGAAATTATAAAAATGAATTTGAAACATTGTAATATGTATATCACATCAAACAAATAGGTACCTTTTAAAACAGTTTCTGAACTGTTTTGAGGGAGACTGTCTTAGAAAATATACAGTTTTAAAATAGTTTTTTTACAGTTTTATATCTCCAAGTACTCACTCGACTTCTTGCAACTTAATCTCGTGTTCGATTGTCTGCTTCGCTGTGCACTGTGCTATTTAGATCTTGACAAAGTGTGGGTTCGAATTCATATAACACCTAACTTTTTTTTTGTTTTTTTTTTATTTAACTTATATTAATTTAATAATATTTTTATTCTAATTT
>JAABKK020010302.1:0-23239 GCA_011634745.2 Catotricha subobsoleta
AAATAATAATTTAACTAAATATTCTAATACTGCTGAAAATTCTTTGATTATAACTCATAAAAATACCTAATTTGTTATTACAATTGTAACACAAAAAAATGAAAAAATGATAAATACAACTTTAAAAAAAAAAAAAAAAAAAAATATCGATCCACTAGTGAATAAACATTTATAAGGTTCAAAAAAAAATTTTTTTTTGAAGACTTATATACTGTGTAATCGCAAAAAATTTATACCATACAATTTCTTACGTAATATATATTTGATTTTAAACCTTCAAACCATAAGTTTATTATATATTATGCTATAAATATGGTAGAAAAGTACACCCGCTACGGCTAAGAACGATTTTCGTCGGTTGTCACTAGCGGAGGAACTATACTGGCTATGCACATTTCCGGGGTCAACGTAACATACACGAAATTTCCACACAGCGGGATTAGTAAATAATAAATTCTGAAAAAAAATTGTTTTTCGTAGCGGAGCTATCAATAATGCTATATGTCTGATTGAAGAGGCTGTATATAATCCAAAAATTGTCTGTTTCGTACGATACGTGATTCTTGAAATAGTTTAACCCATTCGTGCGTGGCGTACATTATAATGTACATCAAATTTAATGTAATTTTAACGTGAAATATGAACACAAATAAATTGGAATATCTACAATGTGTTAAATTATGTCTTCCCTATTTAATATAAAAGATAGTTTGCAAATACAATATTAAATTTAATTCGTTTGCCTTATATTTTGATTTATTTTTCGACTACCCAAATTAATTCCCGTGCGAAAGGGTTAATAGTAACTTATAAGTTTTACTACACTTTTCTTTTAATTCCACTTACAATTTATAGAAAGGGTTAGAGCTCTCTTCAATTAAAATCTATGTTGAAGAGATTGATTATATGCACGCGATGTGTTCCAATTAGAATTGATTAATAGAACCAAGTATGACATTTTTATCCCGCTCAATCATAAGATTTCATTTTGTATCATATTTAAAAGAAAAAAATATTTGAAATATTTTTAAAACCCATTTACTTCACGTACCAAATTTCATAGAAATAATGTTTTTCTTGCAAAATCAAAATAAACATATGAATAATGCTAATAAATAATATCCTCATCCTTGTAACAAATATAATACCTCTTTAAAATTTCACAGCAATATTTTATTGTATGTAGGTGTATAAAAACGATCAAATTAACCTCTTCATTTATTATTTCCAGAGACCAGAATATTAAAAAAAAAAAACAAAGATTTTATTTCTGTTTTATTTATTTATAAAATTTATAGTCTGAATGAAATGTAATAAGTTTTAATGTATTTAGTGAAATCGTTTTTTAAGTTGTTTGTTTCAACTGATCTTGTCTGTTTCTTGTTTTTTTCCCCAAATTCAGTCATCTAAGTACAGTGTGCTGTGCACCCAACATATTTCACATGTTTTAAGATTTTCAAAGTCCTCATACTGAACAGATAGATAATCACTAATTAAATAATCATCAATACTTTAATGAAACTATTACTTGTAATTATATTATAAATATAAAATTAATTTCAAAAAATACGTCATGAAATTTATATAGGCGCACTAACTACATTGTCTTACGTATAAAATAACTAGAGGCAGTTGGCAATGTGCCGTTTTGTTTTAAAACGTGATTAAAATTATATACAAAATTACTGTATTATGACTTCATATAAAATATTACACACTTTACAATATTCATATATATATATGTAACATCCATATAATAATTTTAAAACATTCAAGAAAAAAAAATGTTTTTTTACTTTGAAATATCTTTCAACAGATGCAAGGAGCTGTGTAACTTGTGATAAAGTTTTAGCCGAACTCGAAAAAATTGATGATGACACTGATTCATTTGGTGTTGATTTCGTTAAAATAAACGACAAACGACTAGCTAAACAATATGGCATTAGAAATTTTCCCGCTCTCACCTACTTTAGGTATATATAAAAATATAAAATATTTATGGTTAACTTTATTTCCATTTAATAAAAATAAGAGTGTGCATTTCTATTGAATATAATTATTTATTGCTTAAATTAAAGTTCAAATTAATATATATATATATCAAAAAATACAAAAAAAAAAAAAAAAATAGAGAAAAAGAACCAATCATCTATGATGGCGATCTTATGGATGAAGAAGGTGTTTTGGATTTCCTTACTTCCCTTGAAGCAATGGACCTTCCCGATCGTATTGAAGAAGTTAATTCAAAAATCTTATTGAAAATAATCGAAGAGACTGATTATGTAGCTGTATTGTTCTGTAAGTATAAAATATTTTAAACCTATTTATTGATTAAACAAATTATATTATTAGATAAATTAGAAAAAGAAGAAAAAATAAATAAATAATAGTTTGTAAATGAGAATATTATATATTTGCACCACGTGGATTTAATGTGGGTTTTTTTCTTTGAATTACATAAATATTTTAGATATAGTAAATGTGATTTGTGATTTTGCAAATTTTTTTTTGAATTGATTTTATATTTTTAGTTTATAGATTGTTAATAACAATACACAATTTTAATGTTTAAACACAATTTTTTCTATTCTTTTTTTTTTATTTTTACTTGCCTATGACGAATATCTACTACAAAAATTTAGGTCCAGATCATAGTAGTTGTGTAACGCATGGAAAAGCTGTTACGGAAAGTAAGTCTTAAACAAAATGTGGCAACCAAAAAATGTTTTCTAAAAAAAAAATTTGCTAAATATACCTCTACTACTCTCATTTTTATTACCAAAACGATGTTATTTTATTTCAATTCCTCACCTCATAAATGGAGATCAAATCAACTTATCCCGTAAAATAACTTTTTCTTTTCATTTGTGTGACTTAAAAAATTAATAATAACAGCTTTTCAGGTGAATGTACCCTCGCAACCCAAACAACAGATTTTATTATTATCTGAGTTGTTTTGAACTTTCAAAAGTGTTTAAATTATTACAGACGTTTACAATTGTAATTAATGAAACATTTTTTTTTTTTAGGTATTTATTGTTAAGATGATACTAATATTATTGACTATAAAGCTTATGATTTAAGGTGTTATTTAGTTTTAAATTTTAAATATAAGCTTATGGCCATAGAAACTAAACTAAAACAAAACTAACTAAAGAAAGTGAATGCGAATGTTTTTTTTTTAACGAAAACTTACAGAAAACATACTTTTCGATGGACTGCATCAATTCTAATACATTATACATTATGCGGAATAATCACAAGTTTTGAGAAATGGATTATTCAAATGCAATGATTAGATACATTATGTAACGGGTATAATAATTACTATATAGTCTTATATAACCGACAAATAATGTAAATTAGTGAATTCAGTCAAGTATTTAACCCATTCATCATTTTTGAAAGTATATAAACTATATAATATACCGTTGTTTAAATACTCAACAATCTCCGTGATATTTGTTCCATTAAAAATTATATTTTAAAACTATATTTTTTATTTCAAATTCATACAGTATTTTGTTACTATACAATATTCATATTTTAGAAAATATATACCTATTAATAAATATTATTTAACTAATAATTTAAAAATTACAATATTTTTGCCATTCATTTGGTTTTCATCTACGTATATATATTCTCTACTCTAAATAAATGCATATCTTATATTTCTATGTCGATTTGGTCAGACTTATTGACATTATGCCAACTAATCTTAATTGTTTACGAAAGTTGAAAACTATTTAATTTATTGCATTGCGAAATTAATGGAAAAGAATGAAAAAAAATCTATATACAAAATATATTTACATTCGAATTATAGTTATTTGCCTCTACTCGCATGTTTTCTCTAATCTTTCTAATCATCTTTTCCGAAAGAAAACATCTATATAACTGTTTTATTATATCAGACATCAACATTAAACTCTAATAAATAATAAGACAAAAAAAAAAATGAAAACTGTTTTTTTTTTAAATATAAAATTTGAATAGTGTGACTTGACCAAGAACAATATAAAATTAATTTGTCGCGACTCAGTTTTAATACACATTTGTTTGAATAAATATTCAAATTCATCTATTTTTAAATGTATATGGTTTAAGTTGTTGCGTAACTCACTCTTATATCTAACAAAATATATAATTTACCAAAAGATTTGAGATAGAAACGTTTGGCTGGCTATTGCCCAGGGGATTCGGTGAAAAACTTTCTTTTCTTTTTTAATTTAAATTCTCCTATTCTCAATGCTCTATTCACATATTCACATTCACTTTCTTTTAAAAGGGAAATTCTTTAAAGTATTTTTTAATTAATTAATCAACTGTAAATATTTTTTTTTTTTGTATATTTTCTGTATATATTTACTATGTTTTTTTTTTGTATGATTTTCTATTTTCTTTTAATTTTTCGTAGAAATATAATTAGATACCACACCTACACCATCTTAATTATGTATATAAATACACCTATTTGCATGCTCTGTAAATCCTCTCACGTAACAGATTTATCAAAATAAATTAAAAAAAAATGCAATGATTCGATTTAATTGAATCGAATATTCATTTCCTTTTGAAATGAAAAAAATACATAAAAATAATTGTGATTTAAAAATCAATTGATTAGATAAACCTGAGTGTAAAAAATGCACCAAAGCACTACAGGAACTAGAAAATATTGATGACGAAGCAGATCAACTAGATATTGGATTCGTTAAAATACATGATGAAACACTGGCCGATGAATATAATCTTGGAAACTTACCAGCATTAGTTTATTATCGTCATCAAATACCTATTTTATATGAAGGTTGTATAAAATTATAATTCACTTACACTTAATTTATAATTCATTATTATGTATCAAAGTGAATATAGTTTCTTATTAAATTTTTAACGAATATTCATTTGTCTGACGAGTAATAATTTTCAGGCGAATTGTCGAAAGAAGAAGATGTATTAGAATGGTTAGTACAAAACAAATCAACTGGAGATGAAGAAGAAGTTATTGAAGATGTTACTGCTAAAACATTAAATACATTAATTGGCAACATTGATAATTTGGTGGTATTATTTTGTAAGTTGAAATAATATTTATTGATTCTAAAAGAAACAAAAACACGTAATAATTAAAATACATTTGAATTTCAGATGATCATGGTGTCGAAGAATCAATGACTGTTCTTGAGGAATTAGAAAAAATTGATGATGATTGTGACAAACATGGGATTCAATTTGTGAAAATTGATGATGATCGAGCGGCTCATGAATATGGAATTGAAACTGTTCCAGCTATTGTATATTTTGAGAAGCAAGTGCCAAATGTCTATAGTGGTGATCTTTTGAATGAAGACGATATCCTACATTGGTTGGTTGCACAATTGGAAAAAGATGAAATTGAGGATGTTACCGACGAAATGCTTGATAAATTAATCAAGGAGGGCAAAACAATTGCTGTTCTTTTTTGTGAGATTAAGAAAATAATAATAAAAAAAAAAAAACCTGGATTATTCTTTCTATAAAAATGTTTAAATACTTTTAGACGATAATAACGATAAAAAGTCCCAAAAAGTTTTAACAGAACTGGAAAATATTGATGATGAATGTGACACATTGGGAATTACTTTTGTCAAAATTGATAATATTGAAGAAGCTAAAGAATATGGAATCGATGAAGTACCGACACTTTTGTACTTTGAGAAAGGAATACCAACTGTATATGAAGGACGTTTAGAAGATGAAGATTCGTTATTGAAGTGGTTAGAGCAACAAACGACTTCTGATGAAATTGAAGATATTACAGATGAAATGCTGGATTTGATTGTTGAGAAAATGCCATATGTAGCTGTACTATTTTGTAAGAAATTTTTCAATAATTTAATTTTATGAAAAGATTTTATGATTTTTTTTTTCTTTGCTATTATTTCTAACTAGGATGTAAAGGATGTGGCGCTCACTAAATTTATTTTAAATTTTTTCAAATATTTTATAATACCTATATCAATTTTTTAATTTCAGTTCATGGCGATTTTAGAATAAGCTTGAGTTTCTCTATACGCTTTCATTATTATATTTTCTTTTTTTTTAAATATATTTATTTGTTTAAAAAAAATATATAGAATAGTAACCTAGTGGAGTAGAATTATTATTATTTCAGTGAAAAGATTGTTTAGATTCATAGCAGTAGCAAGTTAGTCGCAGAGCAATGCCATATTAGGTGTTTCTATCAAACATTTTATTTGTATTTCAGATGATAAAGATCAGAAAAAATCACAAAAGGTACTATTGGAATTGGAAAACATTGATGACGAATGTGATCAAAACGACATTGCCTTTGTCAAAATTGATGATGATAAAGAAGCCGCAGAATGGGGAATCGATGAGATTCCAACAATAGTGAGTATAAAATTTCTGTCGAAAGGACATATTTAATGAATCATCTATACTTTTTCAGGTCTTCTATGAACGAGGTATTCCACACATCTATGAAGGTGATTTAATGAAGGAAGACGATCTACTTGGTTGGCTTATACATCAAAAGCGTCATTCTGAAATTCCTGAAGTAACCGATGAAATGAAGGATAAATTAATTGAAAGCACTCAATTTTTGGCGGTTATATTCTGTAAGTTCATGAAAAGTAAAATATTATTTGGAAAACATGATTTATGATTATTATTTTTCTCACAGATGATAAAGATGACAAACAAGATATTAGAGTTCTTAATGAATTAGAAAATATCGATGATGAATTAGAAAAAGAAGGAATTGTTATTGTGCGTATTGATAATGCTGCTGAAGCCAAGGAGTATGGTTTGGATCATTTACCTGCATTGATTTATTTTGAAGATAAAATACCTGCTATATATGAGGGTGATTTAATGAATGAAGAAGAAGTTCTAGAATGGTTAATATTGCAAAAAAATTCCGCTACTATTGAAGAAGTCACTGATGAAATTCTAAAAGAGTTGATTGATGATCATGAATATGTTGTTGTATATTTTACTGGTCCTTGTGAAGAAGGAGAAAAATGCGATACTATCTTAGAGGATTTGGAAAATATCGACGATGAACTTGATGAAGCTGGTATCATTTTTGTGACAACTGAAGATACCGTTATCGCAAAGAAATACAACATTAAAAACTTCCCACAATTGGTGTTCTTCCGTAATAGAGATCCATTATTCTATAAAGGTGATCTAGATGATGAAGATGAAGTATTGTCATGGTTAACCGACGAAAACACATTACAAATACCAGGAAAAATTGAGGAAGTCAATAGTAAAATGTTAGAAAAAATTTTGTCTGAAAATGATCATATTGTTGTTTTCTTCTGTAAGTCTATTTTTATCATAATATTTCAATTTATTAAAAAATTTAATATTTATCTAAAATTATTTTTTCAGATAGAGAAGGCGACAAGAAAGCACAAAAAATATTGAACGAACTGGAAAATATTGATGATGAATGCGAAGAAAAAGATATTGATTTTGTTAAAACTTCCGATGATGGAATCGACAAAGAATACGATTTACCTACCCTCCCTGCTTTAGCCTTTTATAGACATAAATTCCGTACAATTTATACTGGCGATTTAATGAAAGAAGATGAAATTTTAGAATGGGTTCTCGAATTATATGAATCTAATCCAGATGTTATTGAATCTGTTGACAGAAAAACATTACAAGTTCTTATTAATGATGTCGAACATTTGGCTGTATTTTTCTGTAAATTTAACACTAAAAGATGAATAATAAAAAAAAAAAAAACAGAAATGCTAATAATATATTTTTGCTTTTATATAGACGATGAAAAATGTGAAACATGCCCAGGAATTTTAGAAGAACTTGAAACAATTGATGATGAAACTGATGCACATGGTATCCAATTTGTTAAATCAAATGATGTTAAACTTGCACATGAAATTGGCATATTCGCTTTCCCAGCTTTAGTTTATTACGAAACTGGTGTTCCAATTATGTATGATGGTAAGTTTAAATAAATATTCCACCAACTGTTTCTTAATAGTGTAGTAATTTTATTTTATTCTTTTTTATAACAGGTAATCTCAAAAACGAAAAACGTGTTCTGCAGTGGCTAATTGAACAAAAGAGTAAGAATGTTCTGTTTTGCTTCATACTAACATTGAGAGTAGCTAATTATTACTACAAATATATAAATAAATTTTGACAGTGTAGACAAGACCAACCTATTTTCAACACAAAAAAAAATCTTTTTTTGTTTTTTACAATCGATTAAATATTCAAATATTTCAGTCGTTCAACTAAAATATTAGTTGTAAAATATAAAAGAAAACTAAGTTTGAGTTATATGTTTCAGTCTATTCTTATTAAAGATATAACAAAAAATTTCGATAGAAATACTATACTGTCAATTTTTTCAATGTTTGAATGCTGATATTTCTATAAATTTTCTTTTTTCAAATGTGGCGTCAAAATAATGCATGAAATTGTATCAATATGTCAATATTCAAAGAAAGAAAATAGCGCTTGCAGCAATTTTGAAAGAAAAAAAAAAATAGATAATTAATTAATTATAATCAAATAATATACATAGGTGAAGGGGATGATAATACTCACAATAATCCTGCAGTTAAAGGAACAAATCATTATGTTTTTGATCACATCAGAACAGCAAATAAAAAAAATAAATTAACTAAAAGTAGGAAAAAACAAAACAACTTAAACGACAACGACATTGATAGTGTAGATAGCGATGATGATGATAACGATAATACTGACAATGATAGCGACGATGACGACAAATATGACAATGACGACGACGATGATATAAATACTGATAATAATAATGAGACTGATGACAATGATGATGACGAAGAAAGTGATAATGAAAATGACAATGAGAAAGATGACGATTATAGCGAAGAGGATGTGGGTGATGATGATGATGATGATGATGATGATAATGATAATGATGATGATGATGATGATGATGATGAAAGCGCTCAAGATGATTATTACATCGATAGACCTCATATAGAAAACATTATTAGCAAACATAATTTAGGTAATCGTTTATTATCAACCATTTCTGAAAATATCGAATCATCTTGACCCATACTCCAAAAGTCCAAAGCACCAAATGCACTTAAATTGATTAAATCCAGTTATGCACAGACCGCTTATTCCTGCACATTAAAGTTTATTGTATTCAAAAATATTAAGTGATACATACTTCAATGAACTAACTAAAAGTAGAGTTACGTGATACGTTTAGTTTCTTTTCTTTCTTTCTTTTTATTTTTAATTGGTTATATCGACAAATTCAATAAAGAGTAAAATGAAATATGCACGTCAAAAAAACATGTTACACACAAAAGATAAAATTTAGTACTAATTACAAAAATAATAGCTGACACAATGTTTTCTTTTATATATATTTACAACATATATAAGAAAAGAGAAGCTCTGAATTAAAAGAAAATAAGTGAATTAAATTGTGCAATTTAAAATATTAGATCAATAAGTATAATAATTAATTAATTTACTAGTTTTTTGTATTGTACATAAATTTCAGACTTAAATGCCTGCAAAGAGAATTTAAAAAAAAGTATATATATATAATTTAAATAAATCTACAATTGAAAAGATAGATCAATCAAAATTACTTTAATTATGAATGTTAAAAAAAAAGCATAAAAAAAACTATTGTTTTGTGCAATCATATAATTATTATATTATATCATCACATTGTATTGTATAAGCCATTCTCCTTAATTATTGTCTCAGCATCAAAAACATTTTGTCAGTTAATGTTTTTAATATTTTTATTACAAAATAATTTTTTAATAATTACTGTATTTAATCGTTTACGAGTCAATCAAAAATCAGGATAAAAATATATTGATTGATGGTAACGTTATTACTTTTTTTTTTAAAAAAAAAATTTCTTCTAATATTTATAACTTAGTAAATGTCCATAGCTTTATTAATTGTACATTAATTTCGACCTAAATAAATTTACAAACAAAAAAACTACTAACAATAAAAAAAAAATAATAATTGGAAATTAATGTCGTCTTTTGGTTTGATTTAATTGTTATTAAAAATTAATACCCAATTAAAACATAAATTGCATATAATTTTTTTTTTCTTTGAATAATACAAGAAATTTATTGAAATGAATAAATGAATTAATTGAGCATAAATTTCTAAAAAAAAAAAATAAATAAATATAAAATAAAAACAAAACAAATCTGACAAAATGTTTTTGTATGTACACAGATGACGAATGTTTCTATGTTGGATTGGGTCACAGGAGCCAGTCTGCCAGAAAAGGCAATAGTTTTGTACCCAACGATTATCGACCATTCCAGTGCTGTCCAACAAAATTAGAGCGGGCCACAAGAGTTCCAAAAATGTCAGCTCAAAAGCTAGGCCATAAAAAGGACACCAACGAAAAAAGTGGACACTTTGAATTCAGTTCACACAAAAAAGAAGCTAAGCCAGAAGCACCAAAATTTTCTAGTTCCTCGACAACAGCTAAGAAACCAATTAAAAAGGTTGTTGATGATGTTGTTACACCTACACCATCAAATGACAATTTAAATAATATTAAAAAGGACACAAAAAAGGCGCTAACTAAAGGAAAGGATAAAGGAAAACAAGGTCAGAAGGGTTTGTTGGGTATCGGTAAAATTGTAAATTGGTTCTAATTGTTCGAATAATTTAATATAATTAATAATTTAACAATAATTGATCAAAATATTAATTGTTGTAAATTTTTATATATTAATTGTAGAGATCAAATATCGTGAATAGGAAAGAGTACATTTCGTAAAAAAAAGGTGTTGACATTGAAAGAAATATAATAAACTGGATGATAACTTTAAATGTTTTTCTCAAGAATTTAACGTTTACAAATATTTCTATAATCAACAAAAAAAAAAAAAAACTCTTTAAGAAAAACTTTCAACACATATTTTCTTTTATGAAATGTACTCAACTTCAATATGAAATATCTTGCACGAAGTTAATTTAAAATTTTGAATGCACACCAAAAAAAAATAATAATAAATAAAAATAAATATAAAAAACACACACACACACAATAGAAAATTCATGAATAGTTTTGTTAAAATAAATATATTTTCATTCAATATTATAGGACTAGACAATTTCTTTCGAGCTGTCCATAATCAAATAAAGGCTCTCTTGGGTGGTGATTACGTCTAATTGCAATCAACCTAACTTAATTAAGAGCCAAGAGCCTTTTCATAAATTTTTTATTTAATATTATATTATTGTTATATAATTATTTATATGTTCTATATTTTGTTGTGAATAATATTGAAGAAGCGATAATAATTTATTTTTAATTGATTAATGTACAAAAAAAAAATTTTTTTTTACTTGTATGGAGATAGTATAGTCCTTAATTGAATATATCAACAACATTAAACAATCAAAATTAAAAAGAAAAAAATATTATTATTTGTTTATGTCACATATTTAATGTTGTTATGTTAATACTTTGACTGTACATATCTTAATCATTCAAATAGCATTTTAACCACATTTTAAAATAAACTAGGAATATTTTGTTATTTAACAAATTATGCTTAGCGAATTTCAAAACGAAAAATAAAAAAAAAAAGTTTATTAAATATTATCAACATTATAAAAATATTTCTATTTTTTTTTGAAATTGCCCTTAGAGTGAGAGAGAGAAAGAGAGCGAGGAAAATAAATTAAAAATATATGAAAAATATTTGTTACTCACATTCATTGTACTGTTTAATTAACATTTATAAAACGTCTTATTGATTTATTTTTAAAAACAATTTAAAATGTAATTACAGATCTATAAAATTGAAAACAAATGAAATGGAAAATCTTCAGTCCAAGCAAATAAGACGAAATTATTTCAAAATGACAAATATATAGTCGTTTAATTATCTTTGAAAATTAAAATTAATAGTAAATTTAACTAAATGTTGATTGCGCTTTTAGCTCTTGTGTTTGTGATATTAATTAAAAAAGTAAAAAAAGAATAAATTCAATTTGAAATTTAAATAAATTAATAACAAATAAAAAAAATAAAAAAAAAGAATTAATTAAATTAAATATCGCTTTTCGCCATTTAAAACTCTTCAAATAAATAATGTAGTGAATTACGCATTAATGTCGTTTAAAGACATTTAAAAAATAATAATCTCTGATAGATTTTTTTTTTTTTTTTGAATATTATTATTCTTGGCATCAACAATTTGTAATAACCCACAAAACTCGTGTAACTTGAGCTTTTGATAAGATTCATCTCAATTAATTAATTAATTATAGTTTTGAATTGAAGTTAAACAAAAGCTCGGATTACACGACATTCGTTGATGCTTAGCCCTTAGCCCCTATGGCACTAAAAAAAATAATATTTTAATTTAACAATATATAGTGTTTGTAACAATTAGAATGCACAGAGAATTTTGTACCGCGTTTAATATTTTTTTCTGGCCTTAACGTAACAATTGTTAATTGACATAAAAATTAGGTAATGTTCTTTAAGTGTAATATTCTAAAAAATTCTATCAGAGAGAATGTATATAAAAATAAGTTCTTTTCAATAAAAAAAAAAAAAATAAAAAAATGTTTAGTTTTTAAGTAAATATACTTTCAATTTATTTATTTAAAATTCATTCAAAAAGACTTTTAATTAAATTATAGATAAATCAAAAAATCTATTTATTTAAAGTTTAAAAATAATTATTTATTTACTATATTTTGTTGATATTGTTTATTTAAAAAGAAAAAAAAATATTATGGAAAATATGAAATTGTTATGGTTGTATTTATTAGATCAAAAAAAAAAAAAAGAAAAAAAGAAAAAGAAATTTAATTTAAATTTATTGATAAAAACACATGTTGATGTTGTTGTTGATAAAATAATTTTAGATTGCATATATTTAAATTTCAATATAAACTCTTATTTGATTTAATTATTTTCTTTAAATATACTCTGTACACGAAACCATCTCATTTTACCTATACACAAATCAAACCAAAAAAAAAACACCGCAAATATCCTTCTTGTTCTGATGTTGATGATGATTACATTATGAAAAAGACCTTCATCGTTATTTGTTATATTTATAGTTAAAATCATTATAAAAAAAAAAAACTTAAAAAAAAACCTAATTAAAATGTAAATAAAAAACTATATATAAAAATACTGAAATTTAAACAACACTTTTTTAAAATATACAAAAAAAAAATGAATTAAAGATACACGCATATTCACCACCTACTCTATATTTATTATTCCTATAAATTTTTCATATTTCTTCACCGCCACGTCAAATTTTTTTTTTTATTTAATCGTTCATATTTCACTTTCGTCTTAATAGTATAAATATTTTTTTGAAATTATTTATAAACAAACAAAAAAAAAGAAGAAAAAAGAAATGTATTTCACAATCTATATTGTGATTGTGAAGTACTGTGATTTAAGAAAAAAAACTCGCAATTTTTTTTGTATAAATAGAAGGGTACACACACAAGTACCATTGTTAATATTAAAACTAAATAGAAAGAAGAAATGTTAGAGAAAGTAGGAATAGCAATAGGAACAAATAGAAAATGTTATAAATATTATGTTTATATTATCAATATAGAAAATGTAAATAGGTGGAAAAATACTTTATAAAGAAAAACAAAAGAAATTTTTAAACAAAGAACTGTAAAACTAGACTATGACTTTTTTTCTAATTACTTTATTTTAAATAAAAAAATTGTTTTTAACATGTTACATTTTAAAGTTTACTTTTTTTTTTGGTTACTAATTGCTTTTTTATTAAGTTTTTCATCTGAAAATTAATTATTCTTATTCCATCTATACAATAAATTAGCCATGCAGAACGTAAGTATTTTGTATAAATTTAAATTAAAAAAAAAATCATTGATTATTTTGTTGGTCAAAATTATTGAAAGGCTTTGTTTTTATTGTAATAATCAGGAAGCATGGAGAATGAAGAAGATGTTTTAGATTGGATGGTTAGTCAGAAAGAAGATGAAAGTATAGAAGAAATTGATAGAGATACACTTTTCGAATATATTACTACTAAGGATTTTTTGGCTGTTATATTTTGTAAGCTAAAAAAAAACGAATTAATAAATGAAGTAATGGTTTGGAATTGGGATTAATATTAACACACTTTTGAATTTTAGATAAAGAAGAAGATCCGGAATCTCCACGAATTTTGCGTCATATAGAATTAATCGACGATGAAGCTGCTGAATATGGTATTAAAATTGTTAAAACTACTGATCGTTTAATGGCTAAGAAATACGGATACAGAAATCCTCCTGGAATTACCTATTTTAGAAAAGGCATTTAATTTTTTAAGACAATTTCAGTATGTTCTACAATTACAAACTATTTTTTTTTAAAATGTTTTTCTTAGGAAAATATATTAATTATGATGGTGATATCGATGATGAAGAAGAAATTTTGGATTGGCTTACGTTGCCAGATAATATGGAAATGACTGATCATATTGAAAGAGTTAATAAAAAAATGTTTCAAAAAATTCGACAAACATCAGATTATTTGGCTGTATTTTTCTGTAAATATTATTAAACATTTTCTCAGCATCACATTTGAAACTGAATTAATATATTTATTTTAGTTAGTGATGATTGTAAACAATGTCCACGTGTATTGGCCGAAATTGAGCATATTGATGATGAAGCTGATGGTGCTGGAATTAATTTCGTTAAAATTGATGATAAGAAATTGGCTAAGGAATTTGGTGTATTCGCGTTGCCGGCAATATTATTTTTTCGACAAAATTCCAAGGAACCTGTAATTTATGCTGGTTTGTTTAATTTCGAATTTATGCTGGCTATTTTTTTTTTTTTGTTACTAGTACTGTATTTATATTTGCAAATAGGTGATCTTTATGAAGAGGAACAAATTTTAACATGGCTAATGACCCAAAAAGATCCGGGTGGTGATGTTATTGAGGACCTAGAGGGTCAACGTTTAATTGATCTTATTGAAGAGTCAGGTTCAATGGCAGTTTATTTTTGTAAGTGTTGGAAAAACATTTTGTAACTATGAGGATAGTTATGTTATCATTGCGCTAAATACAAATTAAGTAGTTCAAAATAAAACAAAAAAGAAAAAAATATGTAATTAAAATGACTAAAGTGTAATTAAATGTGTTTATGAGGTAAGCATTTGAAAGCGTTGCGAAAAGCTTATTTATTTTTGTAATTAATACCAGTTTATCATTATTCTCTAAATTATATTAATTTATAGGTACAATCTACGTTTAAACAAATTATCCAATTTATGTTAAAAATATTCAAACACTTCTTTCTATATATCTTCCTAATACATACAAAATGTCCAAGTCCATCAGTTCCCCCAATAAATAAAAAGGAGAAATTTGTAGAAAAATTTAATTAAATTTAAAAAAAAATTATTATTATTATTTTTTACATTATCTATTATTAAATATTGTATGATAGGGAACAAGACACAATGTGACATATGCAGTTCAAAAGCAATGCGAAAAGCTCGAATGAAAAAGGAACAGAAGGATGTTACATCAACGGATCCATACGAATATCATGATGAACAACAACCTTCTTCTCATCACAACACACACGAAGAGGGTATTTTATACCTAAAATGCACCTTTCCTATAAATTGAATGCATCCAAAATAGTAGATATTCATAGTATCCCACTTCCAACTCGAATATTACACATACAATCGTAAAAAAAAATCTTCAAATTCTGTATAATACACATCAGCAAATTGAATTTTAATATATTTATATGTTTATATGTAAATTATTAGAAAAGTATAGAAAATTTAGTTTATGCTACGTAAATAGTTGCTGCTTTGCAAATAAGCTTAAATGTCCTTTTAATAATTAGATAGTGTGTGTTACACATTTGAATTAATTACAATTTAGAATAATTATCGGCAAAATAAAGCATCATTACCCATATTATTATTTCTGGCTTAAATTGTATTTTTCTTTTGTTTGTTTGAAATATTTTTTTATAGACGCTGATGATTGTGAACAGTGTACCAAAATTTTGGAGGAATTAGAAAATATTGATGATGATTGTGATCGTCATGGCATCACATTTGTCAAAACAAAGGATTTTACGGTTGCTGAACAATATGGAGTTCACGATTATCCAGCACTTGTTTATTTTGAAAACAGTATTCCGAATGTGTTTGAAGGTTAGTATGAGTATGAGCGAATGTAAATCTTTTGATTTTTTTTTTTTGTTAAAACAAACTAATACATAATTTATATTATCGTCAATCAGGTGAACTTAATGAAGAAGAAGAGGTTCTTCAGTGGTTGATCACACAAAAAACTGAAGATCGAATTGAATTAATAACGAGACAGATGCTAGAAACAATGGTTGAAGAAACACAATATTTAGCTGTATATTTTTGTAAGTAATATTCGTGACAGTTCGATTCAAAGCGTGCCTATTCCATTTTTTTTAAGTTAACGAAAGAGAAATGTTTATATATTATTATTTTATTGTTTTAAGATAACTAAGAAATTAACATTTATTTTGTCTGAAAAGGTGTGTCCAATAAGATAATTTAAATATAATATTCGTTTTTGTCCGTTTTCACAGTAATTGAAATACCTTTTTATAAAATTTTTAATGAACAAGACTCGAATAATTATCGTCTTTAATACAATTTGTGCTATTGAGCTATAAAAAAGAAAAATAGAATAGAAAAGCTTTGAATCTAAACGTCGTTTTGGAAAAGCTCTTTTCTCCTTACGTTTTTGATTTTGGATTTTCGTTGCCCATCGTGAATTCATTTAAATTTTCAGTAAAAATGAATATACATAAATACCATTTCCATACTGTAAAGCTTTAAGCGTGTATATAAAAACAATCAATATTAATTTATAATTAAAATTAACCGAACAGAAATTAGAAACCAAATTTAAATATTTTTACATTCTACAAATGAAAGTATATTGACCGACTTAAACATTAAGTTACTTTCAAATACATATATAGATCTGCATTACAAATAATTTGTATATTTTATATTTTCTGCGATAAATACTAACAATAACGACATAAAAGTGAACTTAGGCGGTTATCCCACGTTAATTCATATAAACTAGCTTATGTTCTTAACGTGAACGTGTGAGTGAAATATCAACGGATATTTCTTAACTTTTTATTGTTTTGAACCCATAAGTATATATTTTACGTGAAGAACATTAGCTAGTTGATACGAACTAATGTGCAATAGCCGCCTTATGTAAGTCTCCATAGCAAGTTTGCGTGAACATGAACGATAACTGTGAATCAGGTAAAGAAGAATATGGACGAGAACGTAGACCTTATATATATAGATAGCGCAAACTGGTTACTGAGCCTTGCAGTTGTGTAAATAAATTTGTGTAAGCCTTTGTAACTATTTTGCGTTCAACCTCACATTCCTCTGTGAACGTGTACGTTCATAGGATAAACATGAGCGATCTCATTCACAGATACGCAAGATAGTTAACGAAAAATATAATAAACGCAGGTTTACGTAAATTCGCTTATGTCGTTAATCGAAACTCCATATTTCTAGAAAAAAAAAGGTATATAACTTTAACTTTTTAACGCATCGCATAACATATAAAATGTACAAATTTGACTAAGAGAAACAATTTCCATTTAAAAACCATACAAAAAAAATAAACTACTTCTATACCAAATCATTATACAAAAAAAAAAAAAAAAAACACAAAAATTACACCATAAACAACATTCCAACACGTTGTTATATATCCCTCATATCAGTTCCCGAACGCTACAAAACACAACCAGCTTATTGCCGAAGTCTCTGTTCACCCATTCCACAGAAACTTAAGATAAAGGACTCTCAAAATCCACTACTTCAAGAATATTTGGAGCGTAAAAAAGTAATGGTAGAAAAGCAAGGTATATTGAAAACGTAAAAATTAGTTATTTTTATAATAATAAATGATAATGCCAGCATTTTGAATTATTTAACTTTTAAAAAATATAATTTATAAAAATAAAAGAAAAAATAAATACATAATGAAAAAGAATAATACATAATTAAGCGCCACACGCCAGTCAATGGACCAAAATACAAAAATAAGAAAAATCACGTACTACTTGCTTATACTTACGTAAGAACAATTAAGAGTGTTAAAATTATTTATTTTTAGTAAAATAGTTTAAAAAAAAAAAAAAACTTACCAATTTGCTTACATTACATGCAAGTTTGTCAACACTACGATCTCTTTCTCTATCACAATTTTTTTAAGTTCACATTGTTATTCTTAATGTTTAAATGTTTAAATGTAATTGTACGTTATCTTTCTTAGGTTTTTATAATTTTTATTTTTTTATTTTATTTTTAAATGATCCACTGACTGATTGACATACTGACACATTGCCTATACCTACACTATTTTATATCAATCTGGTTTAATGCGCTGAGTAATTTTTAATTTGAAACCTGTTCAAAATCAAAAACAAATTACTTCTGAATTTCATGATTAATAAAATTATAATATAATTGGCCTGTATGCTTTTATTTTTTGATTGTACGTACTCGCAAATTATGAGTAAAAAGTGTGATTTAAAATGGTTTTCTATTTCTGCATAAACAAAAAAAAAAAAACAGAATACTTAATACATTTTTGTACTAACCAGCTTAGACTCGAGATGCGCAAATTTAATATTTTTCAGATAAAATCAACTGTAACATTTGCGATCAAATACTGGAAGGCTTAGAATTGATTGATGATGAATGTGATGTTTTTGGTATTCATATGGTTAAAATACAAGATCCGCAATTAGCTAAACGATATTCAATAAAAACATTTCCGGCATTAGTCTATTTTCGCAATGGAAATCCATTAATATTTGAGGGCGATATGCAGAATGAACAATCGGTTCTGGAATGGCTTATTGATGATGATAATCGTGAGTTAGCCGATGAAATTGAAGAAGTTAATGATCGAATGTTGGAACGATTGTTAGATGAGTCTTCACTTCTTGTGGTATTCTTTTGTGAGTATATTTACTAGCAATTTTTAAATTTATTTCTAAATGAATTGCAAGCAAAGCAATTAATTAAATGATTTACAGATGATTCTGATTGTGCTGAATGTGAAGAAATTTTAGAAGAACTGGAACAGATTGATGGTGAAGCAGACATGTTTGGTATTGACTTTGTAAAAATTGCAAGTCATGAAGCTGCTCAAAAATATGAAGTTGTTAATATACCATCTTTAGTATATTTTAGGTGTGTAGAAATCAATTTAATTCCTTTTCCAAAACTTAAATAATATATTTCTTTTGCAGGAAACAAGTACCAATGCTATATGATGGTGATCTCCATCAACATGACCGTATTTTGACTTGGTTAACATCCCAAGACGTATTCGAAATTAAAAATGAAATTGAAGAGGTTAATAGAAAAATGTTAGATAAACTTTTAGAAGAAAATGAATTCTTAACCGTTTATTTCTGTAAGTTTTATTTAAAAATAAATATTAATAATTCGTAGAAACTTTATTTTCTTTGCATTTTTCTTTTAATCGATAGATGAAGCAGACCATCCAGAGAGTATGAGTGTATTAGAAAAACTAGAAAACATTGACAGTGAAACGGACAATTTGGATATAACATTTGTTAAAATGGCCGATGCCCGTTATGCTAGAAAATGGGGTGTTACCAAATTACCAGCAATTGTATATTTTAGAAAACGATTTCCAAGTATTTACAGAGGTTCGTACAGATAAATTATTATTTGTCAATCAATTAGAACTTAATAAATACATTTTTTAATTAATTTAGGTGATTTACTATCAGAAGATGAAGTTCTCGAATGGCTAAGAAAAAATCGTTTCCGACAACCTGAATTAAATATCTTTATGTATGCATTGATAGCAATTTCAATTGCATTTGTATTATATACAGCATTCTTGTTGCAATGTTTCAAACCACCACCGCCACCACCTCCACCTCATATTAAACAACAATAGACGCTAATTAGAAACTTTTTAAAATAATTAATTAATTACAAAATGAAAAAAAAGGGGCAAATGAAATGTTGATATGAACTGTGTGAAGGTGAACATCAAAATATTTTAAGTAAATAAGTTAATAATTATGATAAACTGATTGTTGCGTTTTATGTCAGATAGTTGCGAATACAGCCGATCAAATAGAAGCGATAAACAATAAAAACGTTACACAATTAAAATATTATTTTTAAAAAGAAAAATTGAACTTCATTTTCATTGAAGTGGCCAACGCCATGTAAGTTTAACTCTGTAGGCTAATCTTATAATTGTTCAAAAATGTTTATATTTAAATTACTCGGTTCATTGTTATAATTTCTGAATAATTAAATTATAGGCTTGGCCTTATAAATTCGTAAATATATACCTAATTTAAAAACTTTCTGTAAACTTCGATATTTGCATTTTAATTATGATTTTTGTTTTTCTGTTTTTTTTTTGTTTTATAATTATTAATTTCAGTTGTTTTAAATATAGATAATGTGCCCGTCTATTGTCGATTTCTTAATACTATTTGATCTCAACAACCAAACATCTAAAAAGTGTTCTAAACACAAAACACTGTTCCAAATCCAACATAAAACCAAAATTTGGTTCGTTTAGTGGTAGTGGACCCACTGTTCAGTACTCTTTTTTTCTTGTGTGTGTATGTATAGCTGTGATCGTCGCGTCGAAGAGGGCCCATAAATTCAACTCTAACCTTGATACGAAATTATTTTTGAAATGCTCTATTGTATTATTATGATAACCATGACAATATTATGTTATAAATACGCTTTATTCATATCAAGTTTGAGAATCCTATCTAATCGACCGCAACTTAAAAAAAAAACCAATTGTCTGAAATTTAATTTATTCGTAGAAATATTAATAGCAGAGCCACTTACTTCAAAAAAAAAAAAAAACTTATTGCCTTAATATCTTATAAATTGCTGCTGTAAATGGTCGTATATATTTTTTTTGTTTTAGTTTTACAATACTGTTTCCTCGTCTCCTATATATAATTTAATTTAAAATTCATAAATCTATTTACTTGCTGGATAAATCCAAAATTTTTAAGAATAATTTATTTTAATGAAAACAACTATATTTTACTTATAAGCTTTGGATTCAAGGATTTTTCGTTTTATTAATTTTTTTATGGGCCATTTAGTATTAAAAATGATATTATCAAATAGATACACATATGTACAGATTTACCGAATTCACGAAACTCAATACATATTACAATAATAATTGTTGAAATGTTTTAAGATTTTTATTCCGTTTTTCTTTATTAATATTATTTCAATTAAAAATTGCCTACATATCTACATAACTAATAGGAATTGTGTGTACATTTTTAAGATGTTTATTATAAGAAAATAAAATCATATTAATTGGCAATTGTACAATTGTATATGTACAACATGTGAAAATCAAAATAAATAAAAGAAAGTTTTTAATATAAAATTACAGTGTTTAATAAAAACAAAATCATATTAGGGGTAAACGTAAACCCGAGTGCCCTATTTTTTTTCTCGTAAGTTCGTAAATCTCAAAAACTCCATATAAAAAAAATACAAACTTTGTTCCGGTGTCAAGCTTTGTCCCGACTTTTTTCAATTTTATTATTTTTCATTTTTTTTTTCTAAATTGATATATAAAAATTTAAATCTATTATTATTTAATTTTTTTTTCTATCAGTTTTTAATTTTTTTTTACCGACAAATACGAAATAGCTATAGAGTTTGTTGCATCGAAAGGATTTTTTGAGTTAAGCAAAAGCACCGAATTGTTTGACCAGTTTTCAAATTTTCTGTTATATATTTATAAAGGCAATTATATTTTTTAAAACAAAATCTATAAATATGGTTGGAATATACATTCTTGGTCATTTTATTATTCTTTAGATCTAAACAACATAGTTCATAGTGAAATCAAAATGAATTTGTTTTTAGATATTAAGAAAATGTCATTTTTTGGTGGTAACAATTATAAAGGCACTTGCAAAAAAAAAAATATTTTAAAAGAACAGGCATTTTAGTAACGTGTTTTTTCTCCATTATTTTAGCATGTTCAAACCATCTATCTGGCATAAATCAATTAATTTTTTCAATGTATGTATCTTTTAAAATTTTAGACCATGCCTTTCGAGTTATCGTCTTCAAATCCGGAACAAATTTAAATGGTCATTAATTTACATAAGCGCGCCGTGTTACCCATTGGTGCTCTATGTTCTTTACATCTAGACTTAATAGCAGGACACTTTAAAACTTCAATTTTTCTTTTTTAAAAACCAAATTTCTATGTCTTTTTGCGTATACTTTACGGGCCTTCATATTTGTATGGAAAAAAATTGTGTATCTCGGATTTTGAGTCTTACTCATTTTTTTTGTTAGGATTTATGCTAGAAAACTTGTGTCAAAATTTAAAAAAAAAAAAAATTAGAGGCCAACAAAGTGCTCCAAAGTTTGTATAATATGAGTTATTGAACAATCCACTGTTTTTTCCCAATACAACTTTTTTTAGGGGGCAGTCGGAGGAGGTAAGTTTGCATAATCGACACCCCCTTGAAATAACGAACAATTCTTCTGTTCTGAAGAGACCAACCCTCTTGGACCAACGGTTCAGGTACAATATTTAGACTTTTATGGGGCAAAATACAACCCCCTCCGACTGCCCCCTAAAAAAGTTGTATTGAAAAAAACAGTGGTTTGTTCCAAAACTCACCTCATCAAAACTTTGGAACACTCGACCTCTAATTTTTTTTATTCTTAAATTTTGACACAAGTTTTCTAGCATAAATTCTAACAAAAAAAAATGGATGAGATCCAAAATCCGAGAATTTTTTTTTTCAGAAGGCCGCATATTCTGTGAAAAAAAACAGTTTTTAAAATCTATGAAAACCGTTTTTAACAATTGAGAACATCGTTCAGAGGTCATTATCCAGAAATTTGGAATAGTCCCATTGGAGCAATATCCATTCTATAACATTATACCGTTACCACGGCGTTTACAGCTCATGGAGATGTCAATTTTTTAATAAGGCATACAAATAATAATTGCGACCATCACATATTCACATGCCCAAAAAGACACCGCTGCAGAAACATACTGTCCCACTCATACGCATTACTTTTCTTATATCGTACATGAAATGGCAA
>JAABKK020010313.1:0-23236 GCA_011634745.2 Catotricha subobsoleta
AATTGTTTTTCTTTACAAAGTGATGAGAATCGATATTTAACACAATTTTAATTTTATAGTTACTCGTGAAATATTTTAGAATTAAAAATGTTTCATATAATTCATTTTTCACATTTTTCCGTTTTGCTGCGGAATTGCCCATATGTACTTTCTTTCAATATGAATATTATCAATATTTTTAAAAGAAATCTTATTTTATATAATAAAATTTTATTACGGTTTCTGCAATTTGAATTTGTCTTCTCGTCGGAAGTTGTTCAATTTTCATTTTATTCATATTACTTGTAATTAATTAATTGTCTATTTTTAAAAATATAATGACCATATGCATACATTATTAAGTCATAGCAATTTTTCGTGCATTTCATTGTATTATTTTTATTTAATTAATTGGAAGTGTGTTCTATTTACTTTACTTTTCCGTTAATTAATATCCGTTGTAATTGAACAATTTTTTTTTAAAAAAAATTGTTTGTGTTTTATTTTTGTATAAATTCAAAATCGATAAATTAAAAAACATAAATACATAAAAGCATAAATTAAAAAACAAAAAAAAAGTGATATTCTGTGAAGAAATATTGCTTATTGCAGTTATGATTCAGAATAGTGATAGTTTTATTAGCATGTGAACTTTCTTATGTATTTCCATTGAATTAATTTTAGCTTTTTATTTATTGGAATTTTAGTATTAATGATAAACAGGGAGAATTGTTTAATTTTAACATTTTTTTCAAATAAACAAATCAACGAGGCACCAATATAGCAAATAGTTGAATGAAGAAATATCTACGGAATTCTAAACAAAAACAATTGTAGAGTTTTTAATAATCTGATCAGTCAGTGCCTCTTTTATAACAATAAACATTTATTTGACTCACCTTCTATAATATATCCATCATATATCGGAATATATCCATAATAAATCAGTCATAAGGATAATAATATTCATTTATCATGAAGCACAACTAGATGTTTATATAATTAATAAAATAGAGATATATTAACTACAACGATAAAACATTTTATTATTTTTATTTGTATTATTTTATAATAATTACAATATAATTATACATAATTAAAATTATAAATTATGAATATGCCAACAAAATAATATAATTGCACTTAAAATCTAATATATTTTCGTTTAGTAATAAATATTAGCATATCTATGCAACATAATATTACACTTAAATTTTAACAAAATAAAAGACATTCAACTTATTACCAGCTCGGTTATATGAAAATATGAAAATATACTCTCACTCACTTGAAAATTTATTAATTTATTAAGATTGAACAGAAAGCCTTTTCTACCATATAATATATTACATCGTAAAGACATGTAAACTATTACATAATATTCTCGAATGAATATCTACTCTACATCGAGACTATTAAGTACCTATTAAATATTACACAAACTATATTATGGCCTTTAAAAGCATTTCTTATTCCTCTATTTAAGAGCATGGCATGTGTTGTAAGTATATTGTAGATGGAAAATAATTTTGTTGTAATAATGGTGATGTTTGCAAGAACAGCAACAACTAAAATTCACCATTATGTTTTGCCACCATACGATTGAATTTCACATTTACAATAATGTGTATATAAAAAACAAAGTCTTATATTCTTTGCATGTACACTGTACAGTACGTTTAAATATCCCATATTCAACAATGCAGGGTATTTCAAAAGTTTTTCTCTTTTAACCCTTTAACGACTGCGGTTAGTAAGGTTGATTTTCCTATTGACACACAGTCGTTAACTGACGTGGAAGCAAAACTGATCAACCTCAAAGACATTGTCAGTAGTTTTACTGATCAACCTCAAAAAGAGATTGCCAGTAGTTTTCCACGCCGTTTTTAATTTATATAATTAAAACCTATTTCTAAGTAGCAGGTATTGTGCTACGCAGAAAATTCGGGTGAATTGGCAGACCCTGAATATTCTGTAGACCCACATATAGTATGTTTCGGCCAGCGTTGACGTCACGGTGCCACACCACTTTACACAATTGACAAACTTGAAAGCCATGCTTATGCAGATGTGACGACAGTGCTGGACGGTGACACCTGGAACATAAAAAGGTCGTTAGGCTATAATAAATTTCCGGTTTTGGGCCTATCGAAAAATTGAAATATTGTTTTTCAAATGATATAATAATCGTGTAAAAATGGTCAAATATTTTCAACAAACTTAGGCTACGATTTTTAGACCAATTTTAAATGACCTGAATACCATTTAAGAAATATTATTTTATAGAGATTATAATCGCTGTAGATTCTTTACTCGAAATTATCTAAGTAATCTCTTAGTGTAATTTTTGACATTAAAACAAAGAAAAGTGACAAAATGAGTAAAAATGATCACTTGATCATCGAAAACGACTTATGATATACTCTAAAACTTATTCAAAGAAATTAAGCGCGTTTTTTAAATTAAAAAAAAAAAAACGTTGAGAATTTTAAGTGAAACACCCTATATATAACTAGCAAATAAAAAGGTACTCACATATTATACGTTATTATGCAATATGTAGGAAAATTAAGTTATGGAAAAGAACGCTGTTCCCGAAAACCCAATTACAAACGATAAACTTGTTTATGATAACGTGGCGTATTGGTGGTAGAGCATTAGTTTGGTTCAGTTCGGTTCTTCTTCTTAAACATAGCCAGACATTACATACAATATAACCGAACAAAACCCTGTTCAAACATTTATATCGAAAGCTATATTGAAGTTGTGTACACCATTTCAAAACCAAACACCACATAATTGTAGTACCTATTCGCCTCCGTCTAATCCTCATCTATTACCACACATATAAAACCATATAAACGGTGTAAGTTTAATAACTTTTAAACTGAAAACTTTTGTTGTGATGGGGGATTCTCAAGTAAAATGCTAACGTTTATGTTTAATGTTATTTATGTGCAAAATGGATTGGATTATAAAAGGCATTGAACATAACAATATTATAATGTTATTATATTATTATACAACGATACAAAATGTTTTAAATAAATTAAGAAAAAAAAATATAAAAAAGAACACAGAATTGAACAGGATTTTCTTTCATGAATAACATTCACAGTGTCAAGAACATTTCATCAGGATAAATGTAGTTGGATTAATATTTCTCGCTTAGCAATTTTGCGCCTCGCAGCGAAGTTTTATTTTATTATTCTGATACCGACCGACAACCATTCACTCTGTACCAGAATATATGTTGCATATAATGGAAATGATGTGAATGAGACACGTGAGGTGCCAACATATTGAATTATTAAAATTTATCGATTTAAAAATTAAATGCACTGTGTAAAATTTAAATGAATTTCATAAATTATTTTGATGATGATGACATTGATATAACATTTTGATGCCACACAGAAAATTCTCTCTTAATTAATTTAATTGAATGGATGTTTGTTTTTCGAACCAAAACATTTTTCAACAGTATTTTATGGACGCGCAATGCATGTAATATTTTCACTTAAAAACAAATATCGGTTAACTTTTATTTGAATTTAAATTAAATAATTTTTCTATATGGTCTGTTCCATTGTTATATATTTCACCATTACAGCCGCAATAACATAAGGTTATTACTATTTGTTTGTTCTGAATAGTGTTGGCAAAGGTGACAATCTTATCTAGATAATTTCATCTATATGATAGATAAAAATATATAGATAAATTATATAGTTAAATTTCTCCTCTTTATCTTTTATTTCTACTCTATTCTCTAAAAAATAATCACCTTTAAATCTAGATAATAATTTTTATAATTTTTATTTACCTAAATAAATGTCCAGACAATTGATTTATAATTTTTAATTTTTTCCGAAACTCAATTCTTTTGGGATTCTCCCAAGGTTAAAATTGAAATAATAGAATATTTTTAATAAAACTAATTTACAATAGTTGAATTTTTCCTAGAAAAAATTCTTCATGTCAACTCTACATATTAGAAGTTTTTTTTTATTAAGAATGTTCTATTATTTCAATTTTAACCTTGGCAGATTTCCAAACCAATTCATTTTTGGAAAAAATAAAAAAAATCAAAAAGAAAATCAAGATAATAGATAGAAATAAAAAATTAAATAATTAAACGTACGCTTTCCTCTATGTTCTGTGATATTTTATTAAACTTTACGTAAAGAAGACTATTATTTTATGTTTCTTTATTTAAAGCAATGGGTAGTGACATCAAAATCTGTGGTAGTGATCACTGTCAATAAATGTTTGATACTCTCAAAGTGAGGTCGCTGCAGTATAAAAAAAAATCACTACAGCAACCTCAGCGGGATGCCTGAGAACTTCGAGAGTATCAAATATGGATTCCTTGGGGTCGATTTCGTATCTATCGGCTTCAGCAGTTTTTTCATTTTTCCAACAAAATTATCTTTTTCTAGATACGATTTTCAAAAATGACGTTATCTATTATTTTATCTAGATCACTAGATGAAAAGCAAATCATCTTTCCCGAGACTGCTTCTGAACTAACTTTTTTTTTCCAAAGGTGGCTCCTAAACATAATGATTTAAATTCATATCTATTTGATTTGGATACAGAAATACACTTACATGCGCTGTAGAAAATAAGAAAAAAAAAATATATTTTCCTATTTATTAGTTTCTAATAACAAGAGTAATGAAATCAAGCAAACCTCGCAGTTCATTGAAAAATGAACTTGATTTTGGTCATTCAGAATAAGTCAAAATTGAAAAATATTCTTAAAATCAACAACTACAAATTAATGATCATTTCGGATTTACATTATTAAAAGTATTACATTTTTTCTTCTATTGTTTTCAGATTCGTATGGGCGATATAACACATTTAATCCGATGTCTACTTAGTGGGAAAAATATTTCATTGCCATCCGGTTCATGGGCACCAGAAGCTACAAGACGTTTATGTGTTTTGTGTTTAACAACAATAGGACTATTGTTTGTTCGATTACAGATAATGGGATCACAGTTACCGGTTTTCACAAGGTAAGCACTAAGCACATATTATTAACTCATTTATTATAAACAACTCTGTGGCATAGTAAATGACGAGATGGTAAAATTCATTCATTATTTTCAATATTGATTATTATAAAATCTTGATAATGAGTGTGGTCGTTGAAAGATGAGGGATGGTTATGATGATGACTATGCGGGTAAAGTTATTAATTGATTTTATTAGTACAACCATGTCTGGCGGCGGTCTGGTTTGTGTTTTGTTGAGTAATCCATACTTGAAATTATATTAATGGCTATACGTTGTTAAAGGGCATAGATATTAGTCAGAAATATTATTATTTTGCCTGTAGTGCTTGTTTATAATTTATAGAAATATTTACAAAATCACATCTTAGAGCTTTGGGTAAAGCTAAAAACATTATTTGTAAAAAATGTATATAAGTATGGCTTAAATACCTTTGTGTGCGAAATGATATCAAGAAAGTCTCAGAAGACATAATATGAAAAAATCTACTTCGTAAACTTTCTATATTCTAATAAAAAGTAAAAAGATAATGATTATAACAGAATGCAATATATTTTTATTAATTATAGTTTTCACAATTACAAAACAAATAGGTTCAACAAGAAAAGAATTTTCTATTTATTGTTAAATACAGTAAGTATAACTCGAAGTATATGAAGAAAAAAAAACGTAAAGATATGCAGAACCTTTCCAAAGTTTCAATTTTACTTTTATACTTAAATAATTATTGGTTACTTGCCAATGCTTCATTGACATGATCGCACTGACAGAATAAATTATTTCAAAGCTAAGGCAATAAAAATTATTTGCAAAATTAATTATTGCTTATTTTCATTTTCTATCACTACCATTTTTGTTTTTTTTTTTCCTTGAAACCTTTCTTGAACCTATTCAAAAGATTGAAAAAAAAATCGTTTTCATAATTATAATTAAATTAAATTAAATATAATTCCATTGTCAACCCAAAAATAAAAACAAGAAAGAAAATGAATGAAAAATAGAAGAAAGAACACCTCCTGGTCTTGTACATTTAAGATCCATTTTAAAGCATATATATCAAATGACTACTAATACTAAAACATTCTGATTTTCAGTGAAGTGATGTTTATCCTATTTTCCTATAAATGACGAGAAAAAATAGAACAAATATTGAAAGCAAAGCCCTTGCCAGGGATTAATTCTTAACCTTTTTTCTTTTTTTTTTGCTTTATTTATATCTTCACCCAGGTTTCACATGGTTCAGCTTTTCAATTATGCCGAAAATGTATGGAAAATTATATTACAAACGTTCATATGTAAGAGAAAATTGGCAAGCAAACATTATCGTTCTAGTTGTGTCGTCACACTCTGAATAATTTTTTTTAGAATGGTTCATGTGACCTTCATCCTTTACCAATTCGGACACGATGACATATAACTTACAATAGCTATTGGTGTCCCCATCGAATCCCACCAGAACATTCCTTTCTTCTATAAATACCAACTAACTTAAACATAAAACACTAAACATTTCTCAATGGGTGTAGATTTTTCGTATTTGAAAAATAAATACAAAAAAAAAAGGAAAAATAGGATTTTATTTTAATTTTATCATAAGTAGGTATTGAGTTTTATTTTGTGTAGCTTTTTTGTTAAGAGCGGTGTGAGGAACCAAAGTAAATCTATAATAAAAGAGTCATCTATTTTATTATAGTCATACACAACATGCATATATATAGCGCAAATTAAAGAGGAATTTTTCGTTGGCTATTGAAGTGTGTTTTGTTTTCTGTAGGAGTCTAAAAATCGCTTTAGGTTATAACCAATATAATTGATGAGGATTATTATTATTATTTTTTTTTTTTTTAAATTGTGTTGGTTATTATGGTGGCGCACGGTGCTTGATTTTAATTAATGCTTTGGCTAATTTAAAATAAAAATATATTTTTTACCGGATATGCCGCTTCGCTTTTATTTATACCCTTGAATATATTTGCTGTATATTTTATTATTATACGTTCGAAAGACGAATACTTATCATTAAAAGCTTTAGCTTGTGAGCTACCACATTGGCACATTATGTACTAATTTAATATAAAAACAGAAAATAGAAAATCGTACCTTTAGTCCTAAAGTACTTAGAAATAAATGTGTATAAGTGTATAAGTGTATAAGTGTATTGTGAATTATTTAGAGGTATGCTGCGGAGGTCGACTTGGTGGGAGGGCTATTTTGTTCAATATTACGTTTATCATTTTAGAAATAAATAAATAAATCTGGAGTGAAATTTTATATTCTTGTTAATTTTTTCTAATGCCTATTTAGTTAATTGATTTTTAAAATGTTAATACTTATTTGCAAAACAAGAATTGATTTTTTGCTATTAAATTTCTGTGTTGGTCTTAATTGCACTTAAGAGGAAGTATCAAAAGCTACTGCTTCAAAATGCTAATGCGTAATAGAAATAGCGTTTTCAACAGAAATAGAAATTTAAATGAATTGAGAGTGTTGTCGGTTTGTATTTAAAGGTAATCATTCTATATTTGAGAAGAATTAAAAACAATGTCAAGTTTTATAATTATTATCGTTATATATATTGTTTGTGTGGGATGAATTAAGAACAAATTAGGCAATTGTTAGAAGTTAAGGCTTATTCTTTTCAAAACCAAACATATTATGAATGATCCGATAAATTGCTATAATTTTGATCATTTTCATTTCACTTACGCGCAAAATAACATCATTTCATTTTATCTTGATTCTTTCTCTTTTCGTTTTGTTATCTACTACTTCAGGTTTTTGTATCTTTCGGTTTTATTATCGCATTTTTAAAGCTCATTTTAACTTTATTTCTACTACCTATGAAATTTACTATAGTATAAAAAAAAAAACTATAAAATTTTAGTTTTTCATGAGAGGAATATAGAGAAATGTGACACCATATAATGCTTACAATCAGTTTAAATTTATTTCATATACAATTTGCTGCATCAGCAAGGACTTAAGCAAAGTTATTATAAATAAATATTTTTTTTCATTTTTTCTGGTTATATATTTTATTTTGTGTTTTTGTATTTGAAGAGATAATGCACGACCCACCACAGATAATATCTATGATGCAAATAAAACATAAATCAGAGTTACAATCAAATATTAAATGTGTTTAAATAAATTTGTTGGTGATCTATCTATCTGGGAATACGTTCAGTTATTTCGATATTTCATAGTAAATTTTTTATTTCACAGTAAAATTACTTATACATGAAATGTAATGTACATTTACATATATTATTATTAATATTTTCTTCCATATTTTGACATTTGTATTGGTTGGGTTAATTTCCATTATTATATATTTTACAGACAAAAATATAAATATAATTTATTGAAAATTTTAATTAAACTTTATAAATCATATTTCTATAACGGTAAATTTTGATGGAAGCCAAGGGGGAGGGTTTCTGTATACAAATTAATATGAATACATTTTTTTTTTATAATCATCATGTGTATTGAAATTTTATAATAATAAGTAATTATTACAAATTTTTATAGAGGCGTGGACTTACCATATAACAAAACAGAAAATATTAATACAAAAAATAATTCAAATCAATAATTAATTAATAATGGCAATTTTGTATTTATTATTTATTGCTTATTGAATGGAATGAACTCTATATACGAGATGAGTGAGTTACATTTTAGGTGTATCATATAAATGAATAAAACAATAAATGAATATTTGTTTTGTGTTCTTTATGCCATTTCAGAAATTTGACAACTTCCATTTACACTTTTATTGTGTACTACTGTACTGACTGATACTATACTTACTATCACTATCCCAAAGACATACCTTTAGATTTATATTATTTAATTGTAAACCAAATTCGTGCAAAAGGAACACACTACCATTTCTATTTAACTATGCATTTATTTGTATGCATTCTCAATGAGAGTTCATTTATTATGTGTGTTTGAATATGTTGGTTTATTTGAAATGATGATTTTCATTTCCTTCACCCAAAATTAATATTATTTGCGTTTTGATTTTCTAAAACATAGCATCTAGACAGATTGTAATTTATTTGATATGAATTTTGGTAGAGTATCGGTAGCTGAAGGCCAATCCGGGGTATGAATTTTGATATCCACCATATTTAATTAACAGGTCGTTTGTATGTTGTGTAGCCATACGTACTGCATTAGGACATATTATTATAAATCATGATCAAGCAGATACATTTCGTATATTTATTTCTAATTCTAGAATATAAAAGATCTTTTATATTCGTATTTCAGATAATATAGAAAATTTAAATTTAAAACAATTTTTGAGCAGGGATTGTAAGGATACAGAGTACAGAGTCAACTGGAAATTCGATGGCTTCGGTTTGAAAACAAAAATAATGATAATCATATTTATTAAAAAAATATTTTTTTTTTTTATAATTTTTCACCTTTTGTTTATTTTTGCCCCCCAAAGTCTAATATCCTATTGTTCATACCATTTATATGAATTAGAAAAATTGGTAAAATAAATACTTCTATTATCATTTTTGTTTAAACTATTATTAAATGATTTGTCAATTTCATTATTATTATCCATAATAACAATTACACAACATGTAAGTCCTTTAAAATAATGCATAATACGTATATTATAAAACTCTTTTCAATGCACATTCATCGTCGCAATTTAATATTATGGTAATTAATGTTATGTTGAATATTTTGATTTACCGTGTAACAACAGCAGCAGCCAGTTATATTATTATAAAGTTCTGACAATGTTAATTTCATATGCACTACCACAGCAGGGAGAACTACATTCGTACAGATTCATTCAGGCTATTACTAGCCCACTCTACCGATGGGAATTGACTGACCATATAGAATTTAGCTATATTTTGTTGTTATGCAGAATTGAGATATAACTTTTGGTCTATAGCTTGTTCGTTTGGTGTACTTTTGTTTATTACATTTTCGGTCAATAGCCAAACTACAACTGACTCGACTACCATTTCTGTGCATATAGTTTTCTTTTTTTCATTTTTTTTAGTGTGGAGGGGGATAGAAAATCTACTATGTCGTGTTCAAAATCAAAATTAAAATTAATGATGTCAATATTTCTCTATATGGTTGCTGTAAGTTCAACATAACAACAGCAACAACAATTACAATATTATCCACCACCAGCCAAGCTAATTAAAAGCTCTTTTCAACGTAGATTTTCATATATTAGTGAAATATACATATTTTGAAACGTAAACAGATAAATTCACATATTATGTACTTCACATATATTCCTATATTTGTATTTGAAAATCGTATGAATGAATATCTCCTCGAATACATCTGCCTATATTTCTATAATGCTTATGCCGCTATGCATATATATATATATATATATATATAAATATCAGTAATATTATTATAGTTTGTAGACAGATTTGTTTCGTTATAACGTTATTGCACTGATTAAATTGACAATAATTTATTGTCAAAATGATATTTATGGAATGGTGATGATGATGTTGATGTATAATGACGATATGGTCCTCTAAAATACTGATATGTTATATGTAGCTATATGGATATACTTTACAACGATAAATTATTTACAATTAAATAATGAAAATGAATGTTGTTTTTTTTTTTTTTTGTTTCTGTGTCTTGTATACCTCGAGCGAATTTTAATTTAAATAAAAATATTTGTAATAATTTACTAATTAAGTATAACTTGTTAATGAACTCGTAAATTTACAATTTTATTGTTAATATTTACATTCGTATAAAATTCGATGAGTAAATTAAAATGTTGTAATTGAAAATATTAAGTTTAAACTGACAACAAATAGTATCGCATATTTTGGTACAATATCAATTAAATTTTTCACAAAAGTTGATAAATCGAAAGAAAAAATAAATAAATAATAGCCCGAAAATAGTAGTAGTATTATTGGAATACAAGAAATGAAATTGCTCACGCTCAGTTCAAAAAGCGCTACCAGTACACAGTATTTTTCAACATATATCAATTTAAAATGCTGTTAAATAAAATCAGTAAAAAAATGTTGATTGTATAAAGAATAAACCAAACCTAAAACGATTTATATTAAAAATTAATTAACATGCCAGTGTATTAGTATTGCGTAAATGTAAAATTATATTAAATTAATGATTATGACATTAATTTATATTTTTGATGTGGAATTTTTGGTTTTATGGTTGAATTTGTCAAACATTAAATTATCTATTTAAATGGTTTTTGGAGTGTTCAGTTTAGTATTTTCCGAATATACAATGTAGAATAGATATTTGAACAAACTTGCTCAGGTGTTAACATATTAAGTTTAATACCGCGTCAACTGCCATATAATTTAATTAAATTGTTGAGTGTTAATTTGAAGGAAAATATTTCTAATTATTTTTGACTTAAAACAAAAAAAAACAAAACAAAACAAAACAACATCTAGCATTTGGTATTAAAAAGTCTTAAAATAAATACTAATTATTTATTTCTCTACTTTATTTTCAGATTTGATAATCCAGCATCGGTGGCCCCAACACCAACACGACAATTAACATATAATTACTTAACATCATTAAATTTATGGCTACTTTTATTTCCATGTGATTTATGTTGCGATTGGACTATGGGAACTGTGCCACTTGTCGAACATATAACTGATATAAGAAATCTTTCAACAATATTAGCATATTGTTTATTAGCAACACTTGTTTGGTTAGCATTCAATACAGATAATCGACAGCAATCAGCTATTATAATAATGGTAAGTAAATGCATATTAACAATAAGTAATACGTCGTATACACATTTGTATTCCTATTTTAATTGTCCCAACGGCAACTTATTTAATGCTATTCTATTATTTGATCGTAATTGAGTAAATTGTTTAATTTTAACTACGATTATGAAATAATTTTATGACATGTCCAACTAATTAATAATAACAATGATTTAATGCAAAATTATTATAATATTGGACGATATAATATTTTGCGTATGAACAATTCGATTTGTAAGCAATTAAATGAACGTATTGGCTATATTATACGCATATAATTTAATTTTATATTTTACTGGAGGCAATAATGAATCAGAGATGGAGGAACTTCTAATACAAACATAAACAACAGAGAAATTTTAATGAACGGAAGTCGAACAATTAACTAGAACTGATTCAAGCAACACCATCAATTAAAAGTCAACTTAAATAAGAAATCAAAATTTCACTCAAGAAGAGTTGGTATTCCGTATCTAATCAATAATCAAAATATGATTTTAAATCTATGCTCTTAAGATAGGTGTATCGGCAGGTTATACGGGTGAATTGATCAAAATTTTAACTATAATTTTTTTTTAAAGAAAATGACAAAAAAAACTTCATCTAGAAAATATACTTGTAATATTGATTGTCAATTTACATCTAATATAGATTTTGTTTCAATCGTACAACCAAACCATATTTATCGACTGTATAAGTGTATACGCCACTGGCTACTAATAGTAATAATAATAAAACGACAGAAACTTATAATGTGCGTACCAAATGAGAATATGTTAGTATGAGGTAGACAAAAGCAAAACAAAACATTATAAAAGCTTTTTATAATACTCTCCTCCATTATAATAACAGTCGACCAGAACAATGCATATAATGTGTAATCATTATTGTATTCAGTAATAATGATTTCAATTGTTTATTAGATTTTAAGGGTATGAGAAATAATCAGGCTAGGTTAGGTTAGGCAAGGTATATTGGTTTGTTGTACGCACCACATAATGTAATACGGAGAAGAGTTGTTGGTATAATTTCAATTAGCTTTGGGCGAAAACCTTTGGCTACCTCATTTTTTTTTTTCGTTTTTGTTTTTATTTTATTTTTTTTTCATTCATTGTGGAATATTTTTCGATATGAGTATATAAATACTGGAGGTTGATGTAGTTAATTGCGGGATGAACGATGCTGCAACGGAACATTCATTTATTAATTATAATACATTATATGTTTGGTCCGCAAAATCCACAAATTAATATAATAATTAATGCTTTTAAATGGTTTTTCAGTGGCGGATATTATGATTAACTTATAATTAAATTCAATTTATTACATATTATTATTATAGTTTAATATACATAATACTTTCAAATAATAGAAATATTTTTGAGTTTTAAAATTTCAGTATAATATAAGTAGATCTAGATACCTAACCTATACGTTAACTAAGCCCTCAGTAAATTCAATAAACTAAATTGCTTAAAAATAAAGAATATTTGATTGATTTTATTAAATGTCGCGTACATTTTGTTTGTAGCATGAAAATTAGCTGCAGTATAATACATAAAAAAAACAGTAGAAAAAAAAATGCATGATTTTAAATAGCATTAAATAAGTCTGATAGACGTGCAGAACGTATAAAATTGATAAAACAATCGTATTTTCTTCTTATATTTCATAATATAAAATCCATTTAGATTATATTATGTATCATATTTACGATGAAAAGAAAAAATTGTAATTCCATTGAATATAATATAAATAATCCTTTATCCATACAATTTACCTATAATACCTAAAAGTCTTAAATTGTTAATATCCTTTATAAGTTTGCGTCTTGCGTTGCAAGTATATTGGTTGCCAGCAAAAGAAAAAAGAAATCATTAAATTACTAAAATACTTATAAAAACGAACATAATTTATGTTTTTTTTTCTTTTTTTTCTCATTGCATTCATTTAACATTACAGGGTTTAGCGTTTATGGTGCTGCCATTTATACCAGCATCAAATCTCTTCTTTCCCGTTGGTTTTGTTATTGCTGAACGTGTTCTATATATGCCATCAATGGGTTTTTGTTTATTGGTGGCATATGGTTTTCATATACTTAACGAAAAATGTAATCGAAAAATTGGCTGGCTGTGTATGATTGCATTGATTGGATCGCATGCCATAAAGACATATCATCGTAATTGGGATTGGGACACAGAATATTCAATATTTATGTCTGGTTTACGTGTAAATCAACGTAATGCAAAATTATTTAATAATGTTGGACATGCATTAGAAAGTGACGGACGCTATTCAGAGGCGCTAAAATATTTTTTGACAGCTGTTCAAGTGCAGGCAGATGATGTTGGTGCCCATATTAATGTTGGACGAACTTATAATCATTTGAAATTATTTCAAAAAGCTGAAGATGCATACTTACGTGCAAAATCATTGTTGCCAAAAGCAAAACCAGGTGAATCGTATCAAGCACGTATTGCACCAAATCATTTAAATGTGTTTTTAAATTTGGCTAATTTAATATCGAAAAATCATACGCGACTTGAAGAGGCTGATATGTTATATCGGCAAGCAATTAGTATGCGATCCGATTATACACAAGCATATATCAATCGTGGAGATATTCTCATCAAATTAAATCGAACAAAGGATGCACAAGAGGTATACGAAAGAGCACTTCTATATGACAGCACTAATCCGGATATCTATTATAATGTAAGTATTTCTATTTCATTTTATAGGCTATTTCAATGTCTATGATATTAAACATTATTTGGTATTTAAGCTCTTTCTCATATGAAAGATTATCACATTTCTACATATTTTATATAGCAAATCTCTGATACTTTATGTAGATATGCCATCTATACATTAGATGAATATAAAATGGAAATCTATATAATATAATAATGTTTCAATTAACTCAATTCAATTTCATGTTATCAAATTAATTGTTTTACTGCAGATACTTTATTCCTATCTCATTTAAATTAATAGTATTGCAGATAGTTTAATGTATAATAACATTGAAGTCTATTTGAATTATTTAATAATCTAAGTGGATTTAGTGCGCTGTAAACTCTAATGGATTTTGGTATTGTTAATAGATTAGCTTGAAGTATCTTGAAAACTTGCATCCTAAACAATGTTATTACAAAAAAAAAAAATTACTTTATAATGTGTAATGTCATATACACACACATCATGACCATGGTACAATAGGTAGTTGTTGTACCATGCATACCAAGTACCTACTTACTTACTATTTATTTTCATGAACAATAATTATTGATTTTGGTTAAAACTATGTATTAGCGATCTAGAATGAAATCAGCTTGTCAGCTGCACACTCTGTAAACTAATGTCTTTAGAATTCGAAAAATAATATATGACTTGCCTTTTATCATTTAAGGAATGGTCCGTGGCCAAACTATAATAAATCTTAACAACTATTTCTAAATAACCCGTAAAACTCAAAAAATGTATAATTCTATAAATTTTCTAAAATTATTTAAATTATATGAAACTGCGTATTGCTTGGAATCTAATGTCATAAATTAAAAAAATTGTTGATATTATTATCCAAATATTTCGACCATTCCGGTCATTTTCAGGGTCTATAATCAATATTTTTTTTATTGTATTTAATATATACATATTATTTTTTTTACTAAAATTTATAAATTGCAAAAAATTCATTAAATTAGATGAAGGAAAATCTTTAAATCCTTGTCCAAAACATGTTCAGTATTTATTTAAATAAACTTAATTTACATTTTATATCTTGTATTTACAAAAATCGCAGTAGATTTTCGCAATATTTTTTCTTTTTTTAAAAATAACGTCTTAAGTACCGTCTTCCACAAACGGACAGTAGTAAATTACGGCGTATTTAAAGAAAAATAGAAAATACGTGCGATAACAACGAAATAAGGCTTTTTCGAGAAAATAAAAACAAGTACGTACAAATACGATAAAATTATTATTATTATGTGTAACGGTTGTCAACGTAATGGAAATTTTATGCAATTTGTGCAGTTTGTTTGTGCATTCATCCATTCGGATTTATTTATTTATTTTTAAAGAAAATGAACGACTACACATTTAGTTCAAACAGTAATAAATTTAATTTTGCACAACAAAAATATAATTTATAGTTGGGATTTCGTGAAAAAATAAATTTACCGTAGAAAATGTTTACTTCTTTTTCGTTTTTTTTTCTTTCTCATTTTTTTTTTGTGTTTTTAAAAAATAAAATGTTAGAAAAAGGTAAATGGAATGACATTTAAAACCATTTAAATATAAATTTATTCTTCTTAAATGTTCTTATTCAAAGCACTACTAGAGTTCGCACAGAATAATTAAATAGTTAGTAATTCAAATTTATTTCTCTCCAAACAATTTCTATAATATTGCATTCACAAAACCACTATAAACCAAAACTATAACCAAAATGAATGATAATGATAATGAGTGGGAGAGTAAAGTTCGTGTATGTCTATCTGTATCTATAAAATGTTTCTCTCATCTTATCGTTTGTATTATGTAATGAAATGAAATTGCTTATTTCGTTTTCTCTAATTTTCATTACATGAAATTGCTTTTTAATTAGCATTTAATAATCAGGTAGAAGCTTATATAACAAGCGTAGCGTATACGAGAAATAACATTACTTCAATCTATCGCTATTCAAAATTAGAATAGTATACGTAGATACATAAGGTAACGTAGATACATCTAATATGTAAATACCTTTCTATGTAGAAAGCAATTTAATGTGAACCAAACCTCTTAAACCTTATCTACATATTTTGGAATAATGTAAGAGAACAGAACGTTATTTAGATAGAGGGAAAATACTTGAACCTCTACTCATTCCTTAATTCCCATTTAAAATCTATAATATTATTACAATATTATTCCATTCATTATAGTTTAGTTTTACTAAAAACTTGTATATCGTATGTGGGTGTTGTTTTCTTTGTGTATTTCTGTCTGTGTGTATATGGGTATGCGTTTTTATCAAGCATAATATTTTGAATAGATGTTTAATATTCTGATGTTTGGAAATTAGTATGTCGATAGCAGCCTTTTACCTTTTAAGCGTAACTTTTTCATATACACATTTTAGAATATTTAATAAAAAAAAATTAGTTGGAAGATTTAAGTAGTTAGTTAGACATTTTGAGTACAGTTTTTGGACTTTTTAGGTTTGGTTGTTGAATCTAAATTTTTGTCACGTATCCTTTGATATTATTATTATTGGGAGTTATGATTTGTTCTTGGTACTTGAAAATATTATTAATTTAAAATGTAATAATCATTTAAATGTTATGAAAAAGTTAACATATTTATTGAAGATTTAATGTTGATTGTTTTATTTTGAAGTAAGTAGTCTTGAGTTCATAAAATACAGAAATTTAGTCATGATTCAATCAAAATGTTAAGTGTGCACTCAGAACTAATAAGGTTATATTTTTCTCTAGTCACGTAGAAACTGCACAAAAATATTTTTTCTATTATTTTAATAAGCTTGGTTAATATGATTAATTCATATTAATATTTGTCTCATAATTCAATGCTTACATTTAATTTCGTATTTCATTCTTACAAACATATTAGTCTTTCAAATATTACTAATGACATACATTTTAAATAAATATTTAATAGAAGTTCTCAAGTTATCAACAATGGTCATTTATGTTATTTGCATATTTAGTGTACATAAATGCTGACAAACTCCATTCATATTTTGAAATATTGGCTATTTTCTCCTATATAATAATATAAAGACTGTCTACTAACATAATATTACTAAAACCACTGGCACCGCATCCGAAACATGAAATGATGTCTATGAACAATACAATACCTACAAAAAAAAAAAAAGAAACTAAAAAACTATTATAAATTGATGTTTACGAAAATTTATGTATTCAAGTCTTGTCATACGTTTTAGTTAATCTTGCATCCATAGTTTTAGTTTCCAATAAACTAGTGTTCCATCTACATCTATGAAATGTGGTTCATGTTTTTAGAGTTTCAAAAACTAATTTTCATTCTTGAAACTATCTCATAACTATTTATAAATGTAAACCCAACTGCTTTACTATTTTCATATACATAGGTATTAACAAAATAAACATAAACGAAAGTAAATTTAAATACAGTTCAAAATCAAATTATGCTTTAGAAATTGTTATTATGAACATAGGTCAGATACAGTCAGACTAAATATATATAAATATACCATATTTACAATAAACTAATACTAACTTACCTATACAGTTTTGAAAAAGCAAACTAAACTACCGTATTTCATATAACTGGTATCTAGCAGTCTTCCGATAATACAAATGTGTGTGTCCATTTAAAATTGCATTTCCTTTGTTCAAATTTTAATATAAATAAAATTTATTTTATAGTGAACAAAATAATTTGATATACGCTAGTTTTTGGCAAATTAAAATAATGAACAAAAACAAAATTAATTAATCTATAGAAAGGAAGAGATAAGATGTCATGCATAAAACATGGTGATTATTAATTTTTTTTTCATAACATCATATAAGTACCTAAATTCAAACAGTGTAATATGAAAACATCTTTGAGCTGTTTTAATAAATTCGACGATTAATGGAATACTAAAAATGATCATTCTGAGGAAACTTTTCTATTTCAAAAACTTTTTTAATATTTATCAAAATGTTGAAAATTAGATGAAAATTTTTGAATTGAATAATGGAACAAGATGGCTCTTGACGTTTAGTTCGAGGTAACCCATTGAAAATATATCGAATCGGTTGCTGATTTGTTTTCATTCTGAAGGAACTAAAAAAATATAATTCCATTTTTTTTTTTTTTACAAGAGACCAATAGCCAGCAATGAAATAACTTCATCCACCTAACGTCTATGTCTACTTAATCAAAATCAAAAAGTATTTTGAGAGAAAAGTGTTTCGTTTCGAGCACAAAATAATTCTTAGACAAATCTTCTTGTGTGCAATGAGGATGAAAATTCCAAAAAAAAAAAAAAAAATGTTGAAAAAAGAAAGAGCAAAAAAAAAGAAAGTTTTTCATTGTGTTCATCATGCGACTAACAGCGGGCTTCTTTTCTCTAGATGTTATAAAAATGAAGTTTGAAAAACTTTTTGGAATGTTCTTATGTGTGCTGTGTATATGTGCTCTTCTTCTTTTTTCCAATTCTTTTTCTTTTTTGCTTCCATACATAAAGTTTGTCCTTCTTCTTTAACTATAATCTAGCACTAACTCAAACAAAAATTTTCACTCAAACATTTTTCATCACACATAGTCTACAGAAAATTGTATTTGCAGAATAGCTGGTATGGTTTCTATAAGAATGAATGTTGGTAATATTTTATTATAACGAAATGTCTTGCTATGAACAAAATAAAATGTCTATTCCGTCGTATTTGTTTATTATAATTTTCATGTTATTATTATATTATGGTTAAACATTATCTTTACTATTATACTAAGTAAGTAAAGTATATTGTGTGCTTCTGTGAGTAGATATTCTAAAATGAAATGGGGAGGACAAAATAATGTCTATTTACCTAGACATTTAACCATTTTCTGCAGAAAACTAAAACAAAACTTTCTTATTATGTTGATGATATGAGAAAATTGTGTTAAAATATTATATTATATAATAGGTGTGATCACAGTTTTAGGTTTAATATTTTGTATGCGGCGGCATCCATTCTTCAGTATGAAATGCATTAAAAAATAATAAGTAGTGGCAAATTTAAAAAGGATTTCTATTTGTGCAAACAATTTTTGTGTTTTTCTATATATTTTTAATTTAAGGATCCTTGTTAACTATCCTAATTAGTACGAATTAAATAGGATTTCATTTAAAAATTTCTATTTAGGTTTTCAGTTATTCCGCTGAAATGATTGAAAATTTCTATTTCGAAAAAAAAAAACTTACTAGTAATTTTTTTAATGAGAAAACATGAGCTTAAATCATCATTCATTTCAATATAACAATATTAATTTTTGCATATTTTATTTTATGAACATCACTATCAGCTTGGCGTTGTATTTCTCGAACAAGGAAAAGCATCTCAAGCGTTAGCCTATTTAGACAAGGCACTAGAATTTGATCCAGAACATGAACAAGCACTTTTGAATTCAGCTATTTTATTACAAGAAATTGGCCGACCAGAATTAAGAAAATTGGCTCGTGAACGTTTATTAAAATTATTAACAAAAGATGGTAAATATTATAATTTTTTTCAAAAATAAACATTTTCAATTTAAATAAAATTGTTTTCTTTTTATAGGAACAAATGAACGTGTCCATTTCAATTTGGGAATGCTTGCCATGGATGATAAAAATATTGAAGAAGCAGAAAATTGGTTTCGTCGAGCAGTACATTTAAAACATGATTTTCGTAGTGCTCTGTTCAATTTAGCATTATTGTTAGCCGATGATCAACGACCTCTAGAAGCAGCACCATTTTTAAATCAATTGGTTAAACATCATCCTGATCATATTAAGGGATTAATATTGTTGGGTGACATTTACATCAATAATATTAAAGATTTGGATGCTGCTGAAAATGTGAGTAAAATAACAGCTTTTTGTTAGATTGGTGTTAACTTTAAAAAAAATTATCAGTTATAATTTCATTTGTAAAGGCGCGTTGATCAATGCAAATCTGTTCTAAGAACGGTTTTAATTATATTTCGTGAAGAAATCAGGACAATAGAAGAATTTTTCAGAAATTTATCAAATATATTTCCTTTATCAGCAACACAAACCATTTCATTAAAGTGTTGTAGGTTGTAGGTAACGATTTTCTATAAAACTCTAGAAATTTGAATGTAGATACTGAATTTGATTGGTGAAAAAAATAACAATGAAGGGTTTATTAAGTGCAATAATTCTCAAACCCACAGTTTATTTCGAATATATTTCAAATTTAAATTATTGTCTATTTTATAATAAAAAAACAAACAACCATTTACGGTTTTCATAGTAATTGTTTGCTAACGCAAATATTTAACGCCAGGCATTTAAATAATCACATCGAAAATACTTTATTTATTTTTTATGAAATATATTTTATTTATTTTTTAAATTTCTTTATTTGCTTCACATAAATATCCATTTTCAAGGCAATTCAATATACACACAAAATACATATAAAATGTAGCCAATATTGTTCAGTATATTTATGCAGATATTATTCTATAATGTAATCGATTCTATTTGCAAAAAAAAAAAGAAATAAATAAATAAAAAGAAGAAAAAAATAACAATAAATTACATTAAAAAGAAGAAAATCGAAAAAATCTATCGTACATCTTTTTATTTTTTTATATATTTTTTTTTTTGAAGGTTATATTATATGCATTTATTTTTATCCCATTTTATGTACATTGTACGCGGATCGCGTTAAATTGTATTACATAATATAACATTCATAAATACTTTAATATTGTAATATGTAGATTGGATTGTAGATGGCATTAGCATATATATGTGAATCGCCGACAAACCAACGCATAATATTTTATTCTCTACTCTGTTAATCAGGGTTGTCTAATCCGGTTGGTCAATAATCTGGGCGTGTTTTTGTTTCAAATTATTAAAAAAATATGACATTCATAGCAAAATACTTAAAAGATAATAAAATTATTATAAATACCAATGTTTCATATAAGACAATATATGTACTGTATAGTTACTTAGTATGAACTTCATTTAAATACAGAGAAAAAAAAGATTTATATTTACGATTAGGTCGTCGTTCAACAACGTCGTTAAAATGTTTTTGAATATTCAAAAAAAATTGCTTGCAGTATTTTAGGTCCGAGTATTAGAACGTATACCAACCCTGATAACCAACCAATATAGCTATTAAGTAATGTTAAAAAAAAATAACCAAAAACAAAAAAAAATTTGCATTTGTAAAAGCTTTTAAACAAATAACGGCGCCCGTTCTCCTGAAACATTATTTTTGAACTTTTAATATTACATTTCCATACGTTCGTCCATTTATATATACTCCGTGTCATGCCTGGTGGTGTGTTTATAATAATATATTACAACACCGTAACATTCCATATATTCCATTGAACATATATCGAAATAGAGACTGAAGCTTCATCTACATTATAAACGGAGGGGCTTCAAAATGCATAAAATTTTATTAAGTTTATAGATATTTATGGTTATCTCTCATAATAATAATATGATCCTACTAAAACACATAACGTATGTGCGTTTACTATATTGCGTTGTCCTCCTATATGCCCCCTATCAATAGCTATACAATTTATCGTAATATGTAGAAGGAGGGAACGTGTAAGTAATATGCTTCGCTTAGGTTTCGTGAATATTATAAAAATAAAATGTGACGATCGATTTAAATATAAAAGAGAAAAAAAATAATAATAACGAAAAGAGGAAACGATATGACTTTCTCATGTCGTCTAATCTATAATTTTATGATTTTTCATCTTATGTTTACTTTACGGTGACACAAAATATCACACTGAGAGACATTAAAATATTTTTAGTAGAAAAGTAATAGCTAAAAATTGGTTTAACCGTAAATTAAGTATAAAATGGAAAATGTATCAAATCTGCATTCATGTGTTTGGATATTTTCTGTAATACATATATATATTTTCAATCAGTCACTGTACTCCACAATTTACAATTTGAGCAGAAAAAAAAAATTATTGGATTCTTTACCATTTTTAAAAACAAGAGAATTGTTTATCATTATACTTTTCCATTTCTTCTTCTTCAATTTTGTTGTGAACTTCTATTTATAATACTCTCTTCTTATTTAAGTCTTATATTCTTAAACTTAAACTTATGCTACTTATACTAATGTTAATGTTAATGTTAATGTTAATGTTAATGTTAATGTTAATGTTAATGAGCATTCGCGAAGTTTATATAGTTAAAAATCATCAATGGTTTTAAGTCATCATTATATTTCTAGTTTGTCCAAAATATTATGAAAAATGATTTGTAAAATGATTTTTAATGAGTCAACCCGACAAAATTAAGTCTATTGTTAACTCTACAACAATTTCTAAACCTCTTCTAGAGGAACTAATAGTAGATTGGTTTCTCGTTTTTCTCAAAAAAAAAAAAAAAAATGTTTAAATCTTACCACGCGGGCAATCATATTTTTATTAGGTCACCTTGTCACTGCAGTTCAGTAGGAGAATGTACGCTGAACATATTAATATGTAATGTATAAATAAATAAAAAAAACAACTAAATTACTCAATTCTTGTCTGATATTTGTTGTTATAAATGATTCCATTAATAAAAATTAAAACTACAAGATGTTAAATATGAAAGCAAAAAACATATCGCCGTGCCAGTTCAAAAGTAAGACATCTTCAAATTTTGCGAAAATGAGCTTTTAATGCAGTTTGATGTG
>JAABKK020010324.1:0-13176 GCA_011634745.2 Catotricha subobsoleta
ACCTTAAAGCTCAAAAAAATGGGTGAAGGAGTGAACTTTTGTTCCAGGCCCCACATGGTTTTCCTTCTTCTAACAGATTAATGAACATAATAAAACTTTTATCTCTTCAAAAAAATTAGCCGTTGACAAAAAAGCAAAGTCGGCGCCGTTGAATATAGATGTAAGCTGAATACAATTTTCAATTGTAAGTAGCTATCACGACAATGAGTCCCATTTGAACCATAATAAGTCCATTGAAAAGGTAATTTGACGTTTTTAGACACACAATTTATGAAAACTCTATGAAATAGGAAAAATTCGTATGCGCTATGGTCAAATATTGTCGTAATCGACTCCACCAGAAGACTTAAGTTTTTCATTTTCTATTTTCTCCTTAATAAGGAACTTCGTATTTAGAATATTTACGTGAAATAATTAAAATATGCAAAAACCGAACCACCTTATTAGTATATTTATCTAATATACCCTATACCCATCTTTTATGTATATATACATCGTCTAATTGGTTTAAAATAACGTAATTTATAGCTGAATTCAGATGAATATTATATTCCCCCAACTAAGTATTAAATGAGCATTCATCAATACTGATAATGTAGTGAACTAATTATTCGATTATTTGTATTGTTTATTATATATTAGTATGCATAATATAAACAAATGCGGTCAATAACGTTAATTATAGTATTTTGATGTACAATAATAAAAAAAAATAAATATTAAATGCAAATTGAATAAATAAAAATTGCTTAAATAAAATCTATATTGAAAGATTAATCAAATAATTGTGATTTTCTTATTAACTTATTATTATAATTATAGCACATTTAAATTATATAAAAATTGCATTAAAATCAACATTATTTATTTATTTATTTATTTATTTATATATTCATTACCTGTACGATGATATGCATTTATAGGTATATAACAATATTAATATTATCTGTCTGCGAGAGAGGTAGCGAGAGAAAAACGAGCTCCAACGATAATAAACGACATTCAATTTTTCTAGCATCATGTACATACATCGTATATTATTTAATAGGCGGGATAAACTTTGTACAAGCCCACTTTGTACAACCTGTTTTTCACATCATCGATAAATTATTTTATTACATATTATTATTGTTATAAACTAGATATTGTATGTGTGCAATAATATTCCTCCCACTTTCTCTCATCAATATATGATTAATGGTGTTTTTATAGTAACATTAATTGTATCTGAATTGTATATTGGTATTGTTCATTTATAAGTTCTATTAGGTTTATGCTATCCCTATCCGCCACATATTAAATTATTGTGTGGGTTAATTTCGAGATGTGACTAATACAATTAAAATCCTCCAAGACTCATACATAAGCAACAAACCTAAGATAAATGGTGGCAGGGCAACTGAATCATTTTGAAAGTTACCAAATAACGAAAATGAAATTTATTAAACATTCGTGTGTCAAATCTATATTACAACTTTTAAGTAATTATTTAACGAATCTTATGTAATTTAATCTCCTCACTCAGGTAGTAACCAGGTGTACTTATTATGTTTTCTTTTAATACCTTTTACAAGTCTACAAGTTTCATATTGTAAACTATTGAAAAGATTTACTTACTTCTCTTTGCAATCATAAAATTGAAGCCTTAACACAAAGAAAATTATTTAATTTGATAATTATGAGCGGTACTGATCAAGTATCCTTACGTTATTTATTTATTTATTTAGTAATATGAAGTGATTTTTTTTTTGTCATGACCTTTACCAAAAAAAATAAAATAAAAAATAAATAAAATGCAATAATGCAGTTTACATTCAAACGTAAATAATAATAATTATGTTTCGCCAACTCAAACTGGATTAAAAAAAAAAAAAAAAACTGCATATTGTCATTTAATTATTTGAAGGTAGGTAAGTGTTATAAGTTTAGTGTTTTATGTATAAATATAATATAATAAAAAAGTATTATGTTGCAATGACTTCTAGAAAACAATTCAAATATGCAAACTCGGCAGTTATGATATTAAAATAAAATGACGTCATACGGAACTGTAATCTAATTTATCATGAGTAGTTAGTTATACATAATTGTTTTCATGTTAATTATTTTTTTTTATACAGTTTTCGATATATTGACCCAATCGTTAGATTTATTCTGTTCAATTAGAAACATTGATATATATATTAAAAAAAACTAGATATAGAAATAGACATTGATATTTTTTGAGCATTTGCGGAGCTATGAAGTTAATCCAAATGAGCTCAGTCATCTCAGGGTTATCAAAGGTTCTTTCTTACTCGTCTTCTCCATTCCAAAAATATGGTATTTCAATGATTTTTTTTGAGATTTACATAAACATTTTCTTTACAAATATAGATATTTTCTCTATGTATAGACAATTTTATCATCATCGTATTGAGATATTGGTAAAATGTTTATGTATTTGAAGAAAATATCTATGTAAATCTAAAAAAAAAATCGAAGTAAAGCCATATATGTATTTGGAATGGAGAAGTTACGTAAGAACCTTTGTGTAATCCTCAGATGCGACTGAACTGTCTACAGTTTCGTAGCATTTACGAAATCTCTTTATTAAAAACATGTTTTTCGCGTTTCGGTGTTCTACAATTCTTAAGAAATAATATTAATGGCGAAATTAATCAGAACAAAATGGTTCAACAGAGTCAAGAAAAAAAAAACTTGTAGTTACACATTTTTTTTTTTCAGCAAAATAAAATTTTCTCAAACCTAAAATATTTACATTTGAATTCGTCGAAAATTGGCATAATTTACAATAATATAATATTCATTGTGATTTATTCCAATGAATTTATCAATAATTGTCTCATGTTTTGAAATTCGCAGTACTATCGATGTATTATCTATTTTTATTTTGAATTAAAACAGACTTTCCAGTAAAAGTCTCGTTATTGCAAATATAATTCTTATGTATTTTCAAAATAGCTCATTATGTTTTTCTAAACATTGAAAACAGCTATATTTGAAATTCGTGAAATTTCGTGGAAAGCCATTACATATAATGATGTCTTTAAATTCCAATCAGATAAATGATTCCACATTTTTATAAAAAAAAAAAAATTGTAATTTAATTTATGAATGGTCTGTTAGCAAATAATTTATTTTATCATACTTAAAATTAATTGGGAATACTGATTTCACAGAAACTTATTATAAATGAAATGAAATTCTTTCCATATTGTTTCGAATCATCCGAATTTCTTATTCTTATACTTCTTATATTCCTAATAACAATTTACATCGTTTGTACGCATTTTCAAGTAATACCTACCTATCTAAGAGTCAGCAAATGCATTCCAAACAGTGCTCCTGAAGAATTCCTACATAAATAAATGATTGAAAATGTTATATTCGAAATAATTATTTTATAAAACGTTTTCTAAAGAATGTGTTTTAATAAATTTTAGATTGAAACAAATCGGTTGAGAATTTTTTGCTAGTTTTATTTTGTATTAATTAAATTATTGATATTATTTATACATTTCTTCTTGACTTTGTCCATAGGTCTACAGAAAAAATTTCAAATGCTACCACGAAGGTACTTTCGTACGTAGCAATTTGAACATTTTCATAAATCCATCGTGATTGTGTAATACCTTTCTATTCATGGTTTACTTTATTTGTGTAAGTTTTACGAATACTTTGTGGCCTTATTATATGGGCCAATACTTAAAGATTTCATTACTTGAACTAAAACAATGCATTTTGTAATAATATAAATGCGCAAAATGTGCAATTAATTTTTAGGTGTATAGATATTGTACTGCATTTTACATATATCTATTCATTTTTTTAATTATATTTATTTAAATTCACTGTGCGCACTTAATTGCATACAATCGTACATTAAAAACAACCAAAATATACAAACATTATTAAATAAAATTATAAATAAATAAATAAATTAAAAAAAAATTATATTAAAATGTTTTTCTCCATTGTTTTATCATATGGTAGCTCCGTATAGTTGCAGTACAATGTAAGATAATAAGGTTTTAATCATTTGTATATATTTATTTAGTTAATTATTATTGAAATGAGGTTATATGTAAAGTATGTAATTTCAGTTATAGTACGCTAACTGCTAGAGATTTATATTTTACTTATATTTTGAACTACTATATAAGATCTAATAAAACCGTATCATACTATGTATTTTATCGTGAGAATTTATGTCGAGAAATGTATAAACTCATCATCTGGAGAGTTATTTTTGTCGTAAATCTGTTTTTTCTTTAAAAGGAAAATTGATCTTATTTATATGTCGTTAAGGTGTATTTTTCTACTAACTTATTAACGGTTGATCATACGAATTTAAGATGTTTGGATCAATGTTGCGTTTTTAAAAGATGTATAAAAATCTCTCTTTAAAACTTTTTCCGTACAATTACTTATTTAAGAGATATTTCAATCGTCAAGATAGATTTATCGTAAGATTTTATTATTTGAAGATTTATCTTGGGAAAAAATAAATTTATCTCTAGGAATGGAATAACTTCTAAACAGTTGATCGTACAGAAAAAATATAAAAGAGATATACGTTAATATCAAATTGGTTAAAATTAACTGTTAAAAAGTTACTTCAATTCTCAAGATATATTATCATGGTAATTTCTCATAAGTGTGAACATGACCCACCATTTTTTTGTATACCACAGTGGGTGGGGAAAAGGAATTGGTAAAGGGAGAATTAAATATTTTGACAATATTTCACCTTTATTCTTCTTTATTTTTAATTATAACAGTCTACTGTGAAGATTTTAAAAAAGTTGAGCTAAGAGAAAGGTAGAAGTCAACTTCACAATCGTTAATACTTAATTTCTTACGATAAAATATGTAGTGTGATATCACTATAATGCCCACAAGTTTTATAAGCAATATTGTCTTTTAAATTCGATAACTGATTTTATATTGCCAACCGAACACTCTCTACTTAATCCAACTAATTATACTTTTATAATATTTATCCCCAAAACTATGTTACGAAATTATTAATTTTGCTAGATATTTTAGATTTTTAAAATGTAATGAAAATCTTAAACCAAAAAAAAGTAAGCTTCTTTCTGTATTATATACTTGACCCTCACTATACTCGTTGTAAATTGAAAATTTATAACACTCTCTTCTAGTAATAATTAAAATTGAAATACCATTTGTTCCGAATTATTAGTAATATCAAAGAATAATCTTTTAGATAATGCAGACCTCTTCTACTTATCTTATAATTGGAAATATGAATATCTTTAAAGCATAAACTTTTGGAGAATTAGGTTAATAAGCCACGATATTAAAAAGAAATTAAATGTATCTTCCCTGAATACTTGACTTAGTATTCAATATCTTCAATAGCAAAAGACTTGAGAAAACTTGTTCATATTTTAAAATTACTATTTTCGTAAGCGTTTAGCATGAAATGAATATTAATTATAGACAATTTATAAAGTGATTTCACAAAAAAACCAATTGTTTCCGTTTAATGTAAAATCTTTCCTATTCTGTTATCATATTGTAGGTAAATAGAAATACGTAATTGATTTTCATTCGTTGCATACGACAAAGAAATATAATAAAATAGAATTTACCTAATATGGGGATATGTCCCTTTTCTTTCAAACAGTGTATTCAACACGCACACATACACCTACATATATAACTAAATGAAGAGAAGAGAAATTCACTGTTCACATATTTATTATTAAGTAAAAGCATATAAGCTAATAATATATGGTGGCAACGATAAATGCACCAAACGGTGGTATATATATTCAACATAATAAATATAACGATCGTCACCAGTTCACCACATCAAAAGTTTTAACGATGATTTTCTCGCAATATACTGCCACACAAACACATCATAAATATATATTTTTTGAGTTGGTGATTTTAGCAGTAACAGTTGTTAGTTAGCTACCGAATCTCAAATAGTAAACATCGAGATAATATTTAATAAATAAACGGGGATCATATAAATATTTAGTAAACATGTTTAAAAATGTTAAGTAAACAATTTAATGAAGACGCGCGCGCCAGCTATTGAAATACACACCATCAGAATATTATATATTTTAAGTAATAATTAAATAAAATTATTATTATTTACAAAACATTTCATTACGCATATAATTATATATTATATATAAATTTTTTTTTCGTTTAAAATTATTTATTATTGTTTTGTGAAATTATAAATAAAATATTTGAAAAAGCACAAATAAAAAAGAATAAAAAAATAAGGATAAATAAATACTTACTGAGATTAAAATCTAACATTTTAGTAAATAATATTTGGGATAATTTGGTTTGACAGTGAAATGATTAACAATCTTTTTTTTAATGAGTGAAAATAAAAATAAAAATAAAAATTAAGAATAACTTACAAATTTCTGGTTCGCGCAATAAGTGTACGTACTTATGTGAAATAAATTATAAGTTGTAAAGTTTTGTTTGTTTTTTTTAAAATCAAAATCATAAAAAATTCAATGGTTTTATAAATTTTTTTTTTTTGTGCTTTCAAGAAAGAATTCATAGCGAAACGAAAATTATTTAAACTGTTTTTATGAAAAGTAAGTAAAATGTTAGTGAAATTTAAAAATTACGAAATTTGTTCAAATAATTGTGCCGTCGGATAAATAATTCTGGCGAAAGAACAGATTTTTTAAAATATTTTTCGTTATTGTTTAATACTATCTTATAAAAATATATGTAGTATGGATACGGATAAAAGAAGAAGAAATCAGTTTTTTGATTTTAATAATTTTATTAGAATTTTTTTTTTTAGCAAATTTAATCTTTTACCAGTAACGTTCTAATTATTTGTTATTTGAATAACGTACATTTTATTATTTAACTTATAAACGGCAAGTAATTTTTTTTTAAGAAGTAATCCTAAGAACGTTTCCGATACCTCTAATTCACCCGCACTTCGCAGTCATTTGACTGCTGTTTAAGTGTAAAGTGTGATAACTAGGGTGGAAGTTTGGAGTGCAAAAACTAAGGCAGCAAATAAGTGCGCAGTGCGAGAGAGTTAGAGGTTTCGGAAACGACCTTAAAGAAACAATATATATAATTATATATATATATTATAATATATATTTTAGATAAGAATAGCCGAAAATAGAATCATATAGTTTTTACATAAAATATTTCGTGTAATTTCAATTGATTTTATTTCAAATGACCGATTACCGTTTGTATTTAAAAATAAAAAAATATTCGTTATTAAAAAATATTTTTGATTTTAAAAATTTTCAATAATAAATAAAAACGGAAAATTGTAAGTGATTATAATTAAATTCTTTGTATTAAAAATTTGTAGTGTTAACATCATCACATATTGATATGGCTTTACCTGATGGCCCACAACTGAGCAGTATTTATGCAGAATCAAAGCAATGGCATTCGGTAAGAATATCGTTATAATGAATTTAGTAAACTTTGCATAATCGTGAATTGAAATTAAATAAATTCACTAAAAATATTTTCATATCTACTTTTAATTTATGGTATTTTTCATTTTTCATGATTTTCATATTTTCTTATAATTTATTATTTGAATGACAACATTTATGAAAAGAATAATCATTAATTTTAAACTTAAAATCTACGAAAACAAATAAATAATACAAATAGAAATATAGTAGGCTAAGTGGTTTTCTGTTTTCTGTTTGAATATCTTATTGAAATAGAGAAATAAATCATCTTTCTTTAATCGTTAATAATTATTTAATTATTTTTTTCGTATAAAATATGACTCCTAGGCAAGAGTTTTACTTAATACATTTTACAATATTGTGAAATTTAATGAAAATAAACTTTTAGGCTTATGTTTGTACTGTTTTTAGCAAAATGTAAAGGTTTGACAAAACCATGCGGTTTTCTCAAAGAAATGTTTGGTTTAAACCAACGGTCTTAGCTACAGTTGATCTTATATTTATTAAACGAAATTACGTAAATTAAACGAACTACGTATCTAAGTAATTTATAAGCTTATAGTGTAGTAAATATTCAAAATTTAAAATGAAAGAATGTGACAACAAGAACCAGTTTAAAAGCCAGAGGAATAGAATAAAAATTCATCATTATGCGTACGTGTAACACTTATGTGCCCTGAAATTAATGGTGAATATTCTATTTTTTAAATGGATTTAAAAACATTATTTTAAATCATATTAAATTTTAATTGCAATTACTTAAAAATTAAATTGATATAGTAATTTAATTTCGCTCAGCCCTGTAATTGTCAACCGTATTGCGTACAGATCACTTTCTCGATGATTAGGTGGTTTCTTATCTAGATCACGATCTGCAGATCATTTTTAGATCAATTTGAAATAATAGAAATAACATTATAAAGTAATATTGAGAATACATAATATTTTGTGGACACTTTGATAAAAAACCATAATATTATAAATTATTTAATTATTATTTTAAATATATTTCTATATCATTTTATTGTATTTGCTTATTTAAAAGAAGAAAAAAATCAATCTGAGCTTTGCCTGTTTTTTAAGAAAATGATCTACACACAAAATATATCAGATTGATTATTATCAAAGAGATCTAATGCAAATCGTGATCTGAACAATTTTTAAATCATTCATATGTAGGTCAGATCGCGACAACTCTGATTTTTATGCGGTGCAGGTACAATTTTGTCACTAATGTTGTTGGAAAATCAAAATATTTAATAGGTGAAATTTCTTTCAATTGGAGCAAATCAATTTTTTTTTTTTAATATTTGAATTCTATCAAAAGACTTAAAAATAAAACACCAATTGGTATTTTAGAGTTTGTTTGTTAAAATACACACGCATCCTACCAAATTGTAGGTCCGCTGTTAAAAAAAAATATAATGACATAAATTTAAAATTTTAATTTTCCACTTTTTGTGCACCAGTTATTTATTTATATTTTTTTTTAATTATAATTGAAGAAATCAGTACTTGAAATCAATGAACAACAAAATCTTAAATTTTCTTTCAAAAAATAATTTGTAGTTTTATAAGTTCAACGAACTATCAGCACAAATCATTAGTTAAATTAGTTGGGTCATACCTAAGATACATCATATATTATAAATAAATTAGTTAAACCAACCTCGTTTTTAATAAATGAATTTATTAATTTATTATTAATCTTTTAAATATACTCGTAGAAATTGTAAAGAAACGCCAGGCTTACCAGAATTCCAACGAAATGTTTAATTAAGTAGAAAAATTGATCATATTATGCGAAAGAATGAAACTTATTTAACTTAAAGCTAGTATTGAATTTATTTCTCTGATATTTTGGTTTCTTAGAAGATTTTCTAAAAACTATTTCAAATAAATGCCTGAATATTCCCTTTGCTGCCTTTTCTCAATCGGCAATCATTCTTATTTGTAATAATATGTTCATGTTCGAGACAATTTATTAAATTTACTTGACGTGTGTTAAACTCTCTTGAGGATTTTTTTTTAAAAATTGGTGATATTATTCACAACATCGTGGGTGTATTTAGGATTAAAAACTGCTTACTTAGCATGCATTGGGTGATATATTAAGAACAGCTGTGTTAGGAAGTATTTGATTCTTTTTTAGATGCACGACTGAATATATATTAAAACGTATATAAAATATCATCTTCTACTGTGATCTGCGCTTACTATGCGCTTTAACAAATTGATTATAAGTACAAAAATAAATTAAAGAGAAAAAAGAAAAAGTAGATAAACATGTTGTATTTTTTTTTTCATTCTTTTTTTATTGATGAGGCGGTTTGAATGAGAATATATTATAGCATAATAGATTTTTAAATATTCCAAATATGTCATCGTGATTCCATCCAGTCGTAAGTAGCACTAAGTAATAAAATAGAATATAGTAGCTAATATTTATGTATTAATTAACACTCGATCTACATACATTCATATAAGTTTGTAGTAAATAGTTTTAGCTTAATTGTTTGTAATCGAGTAAATATTGTGAAAATAATAAGATTACAATGATTCCTATTAATTGTCGAAAGAATTTCAGAAATAGTTTTTAAGCCATTAATAAAATCTAATCATAGATTATGTGTGTTCCACGATTCTCCGAATAGTAAATTATTATTTCAATTCTCTTCTTCATATCGTCATTGCAATTTTAGGACTTTAGAAATACTTCCCAAATTATTGTCGTTGATAATAGAAAAACTTGTCAACTTAATAATAATTGTTTCTTTTGGCATGCTCTGATTTTCATACTACCTCTTTCAATTTATTTCCTTATGTTCAAGTTACAAGAAACTAGATGAAGATTTTTTTTTTTTTTTGAAATGTCTAGTACGCAAACTTTAGTTACATGCATAGAATATTTTTTTTTATAAGTGACCCCACAAACAATATTTACGTTTCTCTATTTAAACCCTAGTGGTAAGATATACATACTTTAAAATATATAAAATGAAAAGTATATATAAATATATAAATTGGATACTTATAGTTTCTAAATTATGCTTCTTCTGTAAAATATACATTATATGAATGACTCAGAGCCATAGGTGACCAACTGTTTTTTCTTCCTACACAATTTTCACTCTTATGCATAACGCATAAAGATCAAAATCGCATAGCAGAAACTAACAGTTGGTCACCTTTGGCTCTGAGCCATTCATATGTAATACCTTATATACTTCCAGAATTATATGTTATTATATACCTTGTGAGGTATATAAAGTATATTTTACAATGTATATTGTGCAAATAGTTTACCTTAGAAAGTAACACTTGTTTTATTAACTTCCTCCCAAGGTATAATTTGTGTATATCTCAATTTACCAGTAGGAACATGATCCCAAGAAAATAAATACACAAAAAATTATTGGGGGCTAATTCTGGTCTAAGAAAGGAAAGAGAATTATTTCCATTTTCCTTTTTCCTCATGATTAAAAGAAAATTTCATCATAACTGTTCTGAAAGGAATTTCATTCAAAAAATTCAACGATTAAAAAATGTCGTTGTTTGTGGAATAATATTATTGGTTACTATTTATAATTTGTTATTTTTACATCACAATAAAATGCCATTCCAATAATTTGCTGTAGGTACACATATTTTTATAGAGCACAAAAAAACGACAATCAAATACGAACAAAAAATGAAATATAAAAGAATGAGGTAATTAATTAAATTTTGCACGAATGGATTTCATTGATGGTCTTTTAGTACGAAAAATGGAGTAAATTATTTGTATGTGCTTCTACATCATAGTTACAGTCAGATAGTTAAGTCACGGCCGTGAGGTAAGGCAATCTTTTGACAGAAGCTGCATAACGGAAGTCGACCAGCATCAGAGGGCTTAAAAAATGAAAACAAAAGCAAATTTTAAGTTAAATTAGTATTTAGATTAATACTAAAAAAAAATTATATGTTAATCAGTTAAACCTGTGCAGCTGTAAAATAAATATGCTATGGAAATAATATGTCTAAAAAATAAGAAGTGAAGTAAAGAATATTTTATTCCTAGCTCAAAAGAAAATTCAAACCAATTTTCGAAGAACGAAAAAATTAAAATAAGTAAAGAAGTAAATGATTTGTTGTTTTTCTTTTAACCATCTCTTGCTTTGCCCAACATTTTGCGTCTTTTTATGTGACTATAGTTAGGGTTTTCGGAAAGCCCTTGCACCCTTAGTGCTACGACATCTTTTATGACCGAGTCCTAGTTGGATTACATTTCCTGTGACTGTTAATTATTAATCATTGACTTGTTCGTTCTAAACACTTTTAAGAATACAATCTAGAGTCCGCGTTCCACTTTGCGTAAAAATTTCTAATAAATAAACTGTTAAGAGATTATTTTGGAAAAGAACTTAAAGTGATGTTTAAAATAATTGTTTGCTTCCATATACTGTATATCTCTTGCGAAATCGGTGTTACCACCATTTCATTGCATGAAAGTTTTACGACACGACAGGGTAGTGAAATAGATTTGCAAGAAATATGAAATATTTGGAAACTAGCAATTGTTTTAGTATCATCAGTTCATTTTCTAGGCATGTTTTTGTTTCATTTAACGTTAAAAGGAAATCGAGCTTAATGATATAGAAAACCAAAACACGTCCTAGCTGAAAAAATTATTTTTAATAGTATTTTATCACATATTTTGCTTTTAGCAAATGCATATATAATTTGCTACAGTGGAAATTAATGATAACGATTAATTGAAATTACAATTATGTATTTTGTAATCAGCATAAATTTTCCATATATATTTTTATTTTTATATTATTTTTTAGTTGTTGGAAATTGCGAACATTCTCGCAAAATACTACCTACCTTTGCAATTTTTTTTTTCTTTTTAACAGAATCAATTTATTTATCGTTATTTAATTGCCATAGCATATAAATATCGTCGAATATAAAATATATATTTTTAATATTAAATTGTAACTAAATTATAACTATACGTTCTAAAGTAGTTAGATATGTATCACTATCATATTTGTATTTATTTTACACTTGGCCCCATTTCAAAATCGGTTAAAGAAATGATTAACTGGACATATTTTGTTGTTGGCAAAATTTCAGCACTTCGTTTTTTTCGTTTTTTTTTTTTTTTTTTGCACAAATTAAAATAGATGACAGCAATAAATATTGTGGTGTGTTTAACTGTCTATGTATTATTAGTCAGGGATCAGTCCACCATTTTTCATGGTGGTGTCAACACTTTGGCTAGAATTATCCAAAGAGAATTTCGGCAGTTGGACGCAATTTAAATCGGAAATCATGTTTACCCAGAATGCTTTGACTTAATCTGCATACTGTTAATTTTTTATTCAGAAATAGCATTTCTTGAATGTTCTGCGGTTTAAACTTTCTTATCTGATGATATATTACCTTTGTTTATACAGAAAATTACGTATCAATTTTGATAATTAATATATTTCTGCTTTTTATATTTTTAACCTATTAATTAATTATGCGAGGATTATCACATTTTCAATTCTCATGCAGTATGATACGATTAAATCTATTTAATCTGGCCAAACTTTTATAATTAAACAAACTACTTAAAGATCAGGCCAATGGATCAGTTTAAATTTAAAAGAAAACAGGTTGTATTTTTGTTTTTTTTTTTTAATTGAAACATTATTAATATGTCCGTATCTAC
>JAABKK020010335.1:0-23507 GCA_011634745.2 Catotricha subobsoleta
AAATAAATAAATAAATAAATAAATAAATAAATAAATAAATAAATAAATAAATAAATAAATAAATAAATAAATAATAATTCTTATCGATTAATCGATAATAAATTAATATTTCCCATACCTAATCGGTTACCTTGCCAACATATTGAAGTAATTTAAGGCTAGAGATGGTCAATGAACAAAATTTTCTGTAAATGTGTGATAAAATTATGTAAATCTACGCTTGAAATGATTGATGCCATACCACTAATTTAAAGTTAACAACTCTAAAAATATCAAATTCTTTTATTGGCCTCCAATTATGAGAAATAAAGACTAATAAGATCGCAATATTACAATATTAGGTAAAGTAACCCTGAATTTAAGCCATTGATATATCGTTTTCTGCAAATACAAACATTTACATTATGTACTTTGTGTATGTAAATTTTTTAATAAAAAATCAGAATCTCTACCTCTATTTCTATATCTCTGCTATAAATTATCAAATTAATACATTGTGATTTATTTTAAACCACATTTATGCACAAATGATATAAATTGTAATGAGTAAAAAAAATATAAATGTTAAGTGTGTGTGGCAATAATTTTTATTTTAAATGCTAAAATATAACGCAAACCGTAACTTTAGATATGATATAATGTACAGGCGGTACCGTCAGAGAACTACAATTTCATATTTTTATAATGTGTGGTTTACTTCATAAAACCATCGCACTGTTAATTTCATCTACATCCGTTACTTGACTGTACCAGGAAACTGGGCTACGTATAATCATGGCTCTTTTGTTAATAAATTAAATTTTATCGTGACTCTAATTTTCCGGAATAAGTTAATTTATGTTTTATTTCCTTTAAAATATGCAAAATACATATTGTGAAATCCATGAAAATAACTATACTTAATGCATATATAATAACAATAAGTATAATAAGTAAAATGCAAAATGACACAAAAGCCATGTTGTTTTCCATGAAATATTTTCAATTTTGCAAACAATGCCCAAAATCCAATGAATAACCACAGTATCCACATTGGTACCGAAAATCTATCTATATTATTCATTTTCAACTTTGGGTATAGGTAGAAGAATAAAGAAAAATTACTGTATTGAAATAATATTTCTATGACCAACATTCTCGCAAAATGTACATTTTATTTTATTTTTCATGCAGAAACGGAAACCCTCTGGCGTCCGGAATAAAATTGCATAAATTTCACATTTAAAATAAATTTCAAGATGTTTTATGCAGTACCACAAATTCATAAATGTAAATTATATACAACATTTAGCATGAACAACGCAGCAATGTTTTTGATGTACATTTATACTTAATGTAATATAAAACAAGATACCTCTTTACACTCTTGCTTGATGATGACTTTGCAAACGCGAAACATTTGTAAAAATCTTTTATGAAAATTTTATACATTTATCATCATTAGACCAGCATTTCGGGAAGCATATGCAAGAAATATAGGTTTTTCACTACAGAAAACTTGAAAAATAAAATAATACAAACAATTCTTCTTTTTTTTTTTAATTCAAATTATTGTTATATTTTTAAGTCACTCACACTGTATTTTTTGTTTGTTTTATCTACTTACTAAACACCAGATCAGATCAGGCTCAGTCTTCCATGGTAAGCTATTAAATAAATTTAATAACTAGTTTTGAATCATCGATTTGTAGAAAAAAAATGTGAGTTCTATTTTTGTTTTGAATATTCGAATTGCAATATAAACATATATAATATACATATATTCAATATAGTTATATCTTCTTTTCGCATTGTGCAAATTTTATCCATAATTTCATTATTTTCCGCACAAAAGCAATCCAAACAGAATACAATCGAACAATTGTAATATATTGACTTGTTAAACATCAAATTCGTTATACCTCGTTTAAGAGACAATGTTAAAAATACTGTAGTCAACACCCCAACCAAATTACGTGTTCCCTTTAGATAAAATTTGCTGCGCTCTGTAAAAATATAAAAAAAAAATTGAAAGAAATTTGAAACGGTTACGACCCGATTATCATGGGAATCACAATCTCATAATTAAAGAATATGTGCAAGCTTTATGAATACTGCATAGTGCATATGTATATTCATGTTATAAAATATACACAAAATCAATTAAAAGATTGTTACCATCAGCATGACATACTGTGTGATTTATTTTATGAAAAATATTTTAAACTTAATTACTGAATCTTGGCATCACATATTCGAAATGTATTTTTCTGGAGTGGAACCAAAGAGTGCATACGTTCAAAGATTTTACTAATGGCTATAACAAAACTAGTATACGAGCTAAACATATTTTAACACGTGATCCATTTTAGATTCGCTTTTTTTTATACAAATGAGAAACAAAAACGGACTTAAAGGTACATTAACTTGAAATGCAAAGTCAGCAGATTAAAAATTAATCATGTTGAAAAATACATATTTAAGCATACTTATTACACTAAATACAATAAATAAATGGTATTTTTATTACTATCAAAATATGAAATAGTAAAAATTCGCAAAAAATATGCACTCAAAGTGTTGTTTATATATTTATAATTTTGTTTTCTAAATAATTTTCTGACATAGAAATTTAATGCATTTTCGTTCTATATAATATTTTAGTGCATTTTATTGTATGCAATTTTCTAAATATCTAACATATTTTGTCTGAATTATACCATATTCGAATTGATAAACCGCCAAAAAGGCTGGTTGGCAAAAATTTTTGAAATAATAGATTTAAAATTTGACATAGTATATTTGCATTGAATATTTCATACAACGCGATATCAAATAAATATTCATAAATTGTTCATCGTTTTATATGGGAAATGTCAGACTTGACTGTGTAACTATAAATAAAAAAGGCTAAAACCTTCTGATCACAATTCGGCATATGCCAACAAAACCAAGCATTAGAATATTATATTATAATATATATTATATATAAATATAAATATATGTATGTACCCTTGAAAGATGCACAATATGCAATAATACCATATTATAGACTATATTATGTTACAATATCATGGAGCATGAGACATATAAACAAATACATACCACCTACTTATAATATATAGCTGCAGATAGAAGATACAGGGTGTCTAGATTTCAGATGGCATATGTGACAGCTCAGGGCGCCAATTCATCATCCACCATATATTATATTATGACGGCATATATTATCGTATTCAGTATCAGTGTAATCTGGCTAAGTGGTCATACTTCATAATACAAATTCCATTCTTGGTTGGTACATATTGAAATTGAATGAATGTTGCGTTTGCCATTATATGTATTTTGTTGAATGTGATCCCCTTTTTTGTCATAAATAGTTCACAATTCTGAAAATAAAAAAAAATATTAAAAACACACAGAAATGTTGATTTATGAAATGAATAATTCAGTTATAGAAAAATAATAAATATAGGTGTTACAAGGGTTGTATATATCGATATGAGTTTTACTGAATTACAAATTAGTGTGCAGGCACCACTCGACTATATATTAAATTCGGTTCCTTTTATTCCATTGTTTAGTTACTCTCTGGAAGTGGAATGTAAACATCAACAATTTAGGTAAGTAATGTTGACACAAATATAAAAATTAAATTTCACAAAATCACTATTAGATAAACTGGTAAATTGGATTTAAATGCCATCAGTTGTACTTAGAAAATGTATTGCGAGAAATTCGAATAGGTAACTTCCAAAAACAAACTTAAAAAAAATTTATATATAATATATGTATATAGAAAAGAGAAAAAAAATAATTGTGCAGTATGAAAAATTATAAATATGTTGAAAAATGTAGTAATAAATATGTAAATTATTTAGTAAAATACTATAAAAGAGGAAAATACTAGCTGAGAACAGTTAGATATTTTTTATTTGGTGGTTAAATTTGTTTTATATTCAATTTATATTTATTACATTAAATAGATTGTAAATAAGCCAAAATATATTATTTTGAGCCTATCGACGCTAATAAAATTAAAAAACTTTGTAATTTATTTATTTACTAAATTTTAAAAAAATTGTTTCTAATTGAAGAAGAATAAAACTTTCGTTGATTAATAATATATTATTAAATATATTTCATTATTTCTTTATATATATAGATTTAGATATATTTTAATATGAAACGGTGAATATTCTGTTAATAAAATATTATTAATTTAAGAAATTTCATAAAGTCAAGGCAAAAAGAAAAAATCAGAACCAAGCTATCGCTTTCTAGACACATAGCCCATTAACTTTTATCTCACGTATCACATTTAAAGCATTATAGCATTAAAAGAAACGAACATCTTAGAGGTGTACGTGTACATATTATACCCTTTTCGTAGAAAATAATTTATTCTAAACACAACCATTTAGATAAAGTTTCTTATTGTATGCAATTTATTATTGGAAATACAGATAAGAATTTAATTTTTATTTTGTGTTCATAAATTTCAATTGTTTCCCAAACTAGAGCTGTGACTGTAAAAATATAATAAAAACAAAATCATATTTGAAAATGATTTCAAAAGATATAAAGCGACACTAAAAAAATATATGTTCGCTGCAAATAATAACCCCCTTAAATATATCATTACTAATGTATTCATACTAAACCATTTGATTATGCAAATGTGAAATGTAAAAAAAAAAAAAATATCTAATGTGAAAGAAAAACCACAACCATACATGCAAAATTAACCCTTAACCAACACATTTCTAAGAGCCATTTTCTTCTTTTCCGAATGGTGTGGAACAAAATAAGAAATATTTACGACCTTATTGCTCGATTTCGAAAGCCGCATGGTAAATGCAAATAAAAACTAAAATAACTTTTTATTATATGAGATTTTTCCTTACAGTCTGCTTCAATATTATATCGACTATTTCTTTTTATAAGTTACCACAGATTGGGGATTCAAATAAGATTTTTTTTTTATCATATTTTTATTATTTTATGCTTATACTACAAAAGTTCGAAAGAAAAAAATTTACATTTTATGAAAATTTGGCTATTATTTATATTTTCCGGAAATTTTAATACTTAGTTATAAGTTTATATGTATAAGCTTGCCTCGTATATCTTATCCTGCCATTCCTGCGTAAATAATAAAAAAAAAGTTATTATATCGAATCCATTCCATTGAATTCCGATAACCGTCAGAAAAGCGATGAAAGCAAAGGAAATAACACCGAACTTCTCAAACTCAATTTAATGTTCATTAAACCAATGAAAAGTGTTTTCACTTAATTTTTGTGGAAAATATGAAGAAAAAATAATATAAAAAATATTGACCCATTTTCTGTAAATGTTAATAACTGCGCATTTCAACATATTCTGTATATTTCTTTTCCACTGACGTATGTTATTATATATAAGGCTAAATACTAAATAATAATTAATCCAAGCTCCTGCTCATAATTTATTATTTCTAATCATATTCATTTGAATTTCTACAGCTTTCCGAACAAGTTTTCGGTTCAACTAAAATTGATCAATTTATATATAGAGATTGTAGGAAAATTCTTGAATTGGTATCGATTTTTAATATTCAAAATTTAAATTAATATAATTTATATTTAGCTTGCATCACTTTTCTTCTTTTTTTCTTAAATAAGAAGCTAAACTAAAAATCAATGAAACAATTTTAAAAAATATATCAAATTTTTTTTCTCTTATTAATAATATGTTCTAAATGTTAGACCTTTCTTATATAGATATAAATATACAACAATGTAGGAAAAAAATATACTACTTTCGGCAACTATATTCAAACAAAATAATAAGTTTCTTTTTGATTATATATGCATTTGGATTTGGTGATATCGCGTAAGTTAAATAAACTTTATCCATTTATGATGCAATAAATTTGTCATTTCATTTTGTACATAAATCAGTTGTAAATTTTTCATACAGCAATAAAAGTCGTTATTATTGGTTTGAATCGTTTGTTTACATAAGTTTATTCGAAAGTTTTTAATTTAAAATTACTCCATTGGGATCACTTTTCCAGTGTTAACAATTTATTTTTATGTTTTATTGATTAATTAAATTGCGTATAAATTTGATAAAGATATCTCTAGTATTGAAAGTAAATTTTCTTTTAAATTGTCGAATTTTTGTTACTCTCTAAGAATTACATAAAATAAAAATTAAATGATGACCATTTTGTAGTTAAAAAAATCATCCATTTTTTTCTTTTAATTTAGGTCAAAGACATTTATTACCTAAAATCTGAAAAACAAAATAATAAATTAATAACAATGCATAAATTGCAATATAAAGCTATGATAATCATTATGAGAGGATATATTGTTTTACCTCTGTTATCCCAATATTTCAAATGTAAGGTTTTATTAATATCAGACATCGGATATATTTTAATACGGTGATTTTTATATATACAAATTATACAATCGCATTTGTTATTCATATATACATATTTGTGTGATAAAATGAAATTTAAAATAATTGAACATATTTATCTAGAGATATTATACAAAGGAAATAAAAATTTGTGAATTACTAAACCAAACACAATAAAAACATAAAAAAAAAAAAATATTAACACAGAATCCATTGTTTGAGAAAAATCTGTATTGCTTCAATAGAAAAATAAAAGAAATATTGTTAGATTTAAAAGGTCATTGTCTGAATTTATCTAAAAAAAAATTAAATATATGTTTATGATTACTGTATGTATAATGAATGCTCAATAAATAATTGTTAAATGAAGAAGTAATAAAAATAAATCACAGCAGATTAAAAAAAGAAGAAGAAATAAATAAAGATAAATTAGAAGAAAAAGAAGAAGAAGAATTGAAATGAATACTGCAGTACCTTTACATTAACTACTTACATCCCATTTATCAATTTACACCAATCAATTGAATCTAAAGCTTCTAACTTCTATAAAGAAAATATTTTCTTTTTCCTTTATATCTAAAGTAAGCTTTATTTTTATTTTTCTATATATATATGTATATAATGTTACTACCTATGGTATTCGGTATTCGGTATTGTATCAATTGCAGGTACAATATTTTCTACTCATACACCAAAAATGTTCCATCTACACAAAAACATACTGTTATGTTACATTGTATAAAAACAACATATATTCGCTATCAAGCAACCACCAGCCACCTAAAATATTTTCGTACATGTGCTGTGGCCTATGTATACGGTATTCTTCTGTATTCACACACACACACATTCAAAAAGAGGGCAGAAATAAATTGCACTATAAAAGGTTAATGGGGAGGAGCTTTTTGGAAAAACGAAAGGCGTATCCATGTTCTACAAGCAAAATAGATTTTCGGTGTATGAAGAATCATTTTCTTTTATTAGGTATATATTTAGGTCGAAAGGTAGTTGATATTAAAATATTTTAGTTAAATGGAGAAATATTAAAGATAAGAAAAACAGGTTGTGATTTTATTTCTTGATTTAAAGATATTGAAATAGAAAAAGAAATATTTGTTTTAATGCTTATTGCATTCCTTTCCGTTAAATATCTAATGGAAAATGGGTTTTTAAATGAGCAAGCCAATTTTCACATATGTTTTTTTTAGCGCATTCCATATTTAAAATGATATTCATTATCCTAACATTAGCCAATGAGTTTTATGTTTATTTTTACCGAGGATTAACTATATGTAAGCAACTTTAAATCATTTCAATATTGTCTAACAATAAATTTTTATAAATTTCCCCATTTATAGCCATTCAAAATGCTATTATTGCATTATCGTATCTTCTTTTATGTCCTCTCTATTTAATATATACTTATTACTTATACGTATTGCCTATTCAATTGTACTGATTTCATAAAATTTGTATTAATTTTATTTATAAACATTATGTATATATTTATTTATCCACACACACATCCACATATATATATAATATATTATATATATATTTTATATAGATAATACAGAAAATAATAATATATTAATATTAATAATGGATAAATATTGTGGTGCATATTTTCAATTAGTTTCCACCCCATTTAGAAACGAATATATATAATCATAATGTTATATGTACAAAATAATTTAATAAATCGAAATATTGCCGAAATTTCAATATTGATGGCGAATATGCTTGAATTTATTCTCCCGCATATAATATGGTACATACAGAATAAAAATAAATACTGTTTAAATTCATTTCGTAATTTTAACTATATTTCAAATAATGAGCATTAATTGGAAAATAAGTTAAATTAAATTCTTTTTTTTTTATTAATTGTTATTATTATTATTATTATTTTTGGTGATGTTTTTCTATTTAATGAAAAATGTGATCAGTTTAAGGTATAGTTTGCATCCTGGGCCTGAATTCCGCCGGAACAAACTTTGTTGTTACAGTGCGAGTTTTTTTTTTTTTTTTACATAAAATACACGCAAGATTTCAGGTCCAAGAATTACTCTAAAGAAAATACTTATTGAAATTAAATCAATTTTAATTTTTTTTCACAATTTATTATCCAACTTATTTGACAATTCGTCATTTTTCATAAAAATAAGAGAGTGGCATTTCTATATGGGCAGCAAAAGAGTGTATAATATATGCTTATGCTTTTTGTAGCATTTGTAGGTAGCACCTAATGCCAAATCACCAAAGATATCCTTTTTCATTGTTTATATGATTCCACTGTTACCGCACTAACCATCACTAAAAATAATAATACATAATAATAATTAATAAGAAAAACGAATTTAATTTAACTTATTTTCCAATTGTTCATTATTTATTACGAAATAAATTTAAACAGTATTAATTTTTATTCTGTAAGTATCATATTATATACGGGAGAATAAATTCAAGCATATTCGCAATATGAAGAAATACAATTTAGTTGCTTTCATTTAATTTGATAATTATAAAAAAAAAGGAGAAAAAAACGATTATATTTAAAACAATGCTTAGTTCATTTTAAAATAGGACAACATAAGTATGAATTTGCAAGATTCAATTTCAGTCGAAGTTTTCCGAAACTTTAATTCATCTTTAATAATGGTACTCAAATGCATTCACAAACGTAATTAATTTTTTCTCATCTATCAAATTATGTAACTGTTGAAAGTATTGCTCTGGTTAAAGCTTTATTTTTTTACACACAAAATGCTTTCTTAATTGGATTAAACGACTAGGGAAATAATTCTACTAATCGAAAAATGGTTTTACTTAAATCTCAAAATTAAATAATATAAAATGATTTTTATACTTCCAAAATATGCTTTGAAATAAATTTATTGCTAATATTACGAAAATTTTCAACTTAGTAAATAATTGCTAAATAGAATATCACAATAAAACGAGATTAAATTATGAATTTATTGAAACTAATTTATATAAATATATGCAAAAACCTTCCGTTTCGCCATTTTACCAAATCTTTCCTATAATACAGCATTAACCTATACAGAAAAGCATCTGACAGTGTCGATTTGCAAGCCTTCCGCATAAGCTTTTTAATAAACGTATAAGTTTATTGACGGAGACCGTGTATGTAAATGTTCTCGTTCATTAAAATATATTATTTTAATAAAATTAAATTTACTTAAATACAATTTTATACAAAACATCCACCCTAGCAAAAAGTAATGATAACGTATTATAATAATATGGAGGCATATTCGCGCTGGTTCCATATTATTTTTTAAGCCATACAAACATACGTTGGCTTATTAAGCAAAAATTAATTATACAAGGGAATGAAAGTTAGAGTTATTCATTGAGTTAATTTAAATTTTAAATAAACTAAACTTGCTAATCTTTATATGAAATTTAATTTGTGAAAAGGTTTTGGTGAATTAAGCTAGATACGCTTATATACAAAGGTAATTAGTTATAAAGAATTAAAACAGTACTTCAACAATAAAAAAACCAAAATAAAAAACGATTATATTTAAAACAATGCTCAGTTTATTTTGCCCATTTACATTAAAGATCCACATAATATTCCAAAAGCCCATACGTTTTATGACGTGTTGCTTGTAAAAGTGAAAATAACTTGTTGGTAATTTTTGAAATCCTATTTTGAAATTAAATTATATTTAAATAAATGAATTTAACTGTGTATTAAATTTAACATTTTAGAATTTTTGTTTCTTTAGGTTTAGGTTTTGTTGTATATAAATACGAGTATATTGCATAGACAGACCTGTAGCGTCAGGTGGCAAGCGAGGCTACAGCCCCCCTGACAAACTTTTTTGTCACCCACCTCCTAGAATTTTTTCTAAATAGTATATTTAATCAGATATACAGCGCAGTTTTATTCGCAGTTTAATTGACGTTTTGTGAAAATAAGTAAAAAAAAATGGTATATATTTTGTGATATAAAAATTATTATCCTATTTTAATTTCTCAAATTTAGCCCCTCTCAGTAAAAAGGGTCCAATAGAAAATGCCTAAAACAAGAATCTAAAAGTAACCAATTTCTTATGAAAAATAATTTAAAAAAAATATTTGCATTATAATGTTATTTATTGAAATTTGGTATACCTAATGTTGCAAAGGATCCTTATCACATTCAGATATATCATGTGGTGTATAACAGTTAACACTTAACAGTATACTGGAGTAGAGCGGCGGATATCCGTATCCCTTTAATTTGCGGATGTGGATATCCCGGATAATAAAAATTATGCGGATATTTTAATACAAAAACATTCGCAAAATATGATACTTAAAAATTATTTGAATAAATTAATTGGGCAATTCTCACACTAAATTGACATCAAATTTAATAAAATTAACTCGCGTCAAGAATCTTTCACTCTAAATAAACGAAAAAGGGTAAACAAAACAATGTAATACAATGAGGTTGTAAACATAGGAACGGGTTAGGGAAAAATGTTCATATGTCGTTCACACTGTTAAAACTACTTATTTGAATAATGAATAAAATGTAAATATTTTATTCTAGAAAACTGGAAAATGGTTGTTATATTTACTATAATCAAATCATTATAAAGAGTCTTTCGAGGAGTCTTTTGAATTGTTGGTCGAAGATGCTTAATTGCTTATAGTTAATAAAATAATTATCTACTTAATATTCAAGCACGGACATCCTCGGATGCAAATAAATTTAAATCAGTGCGGATACTTGCGGATGCGGATACGGATACAATTTTTGGTATCCGTGCACATCTCTAGTGTCACAATATATTCTTTTAATTATTTATTTAATTAATATAAAAAAACATTGAATATATATAGTTTAATTTCGAGTTAGGCGTAATGCATTCTTTAGTGCCTACAATATATATTAGGGTGTCAATTATTTCGTCACATTTTTATTTTTTAAAAATATGACCGATGCCATTAGAATAAGATTTAAATTTTAGGCCGATAAACATTATCATCCGGCATCCCTACGGTTTTTGTCGATGAGTCAAAAATGGAAAACTTTGGATCCAAACTGGGAGTACTAAACATTATCCAATCGGCCTAAAATTTAAACCCTATTCTAATGGCAACCGTCCATTGCCAAAAACCATATAGGGTTTAAAAAATAAAGATGCGACTTTTTGTCCTAATGTCGAATTGTCACACTAATATATATATTAATTTGAACTACTGTCTTTGCGCAGACGAGAATAGTCAAATGGTTATTAAAGCGTCTATATTTATCTAGAGATAGTATCGACAGGGTATATAAGATAGAGGACCTTTCTTTTTTGCTCGCAAGAATTTTTGGTAAACGATGACATTTTTTGGGCGGCAAAGTTTATCTGTTTAGTTAATTTTGTCTAGAGATGTCTCAAAAATTCAAGAGCATGAAATACATGAGTGTGAGCGAAATAAAACATCTAAAATCTTAATGTGCGAAGAGATTATCATTCTATTGAATTTTTGAGATATATCTAGAAACAGCACTGTTCAAATCCAGCAAAACTAAAAAGAAGCGACAAAAACAACAACTAATAAATCAAATTAAAAAAAAATTAAAACTAATTATTTAAGATAGTCAAACATTGAAAATTAACTTATTTATTTTTTTGATAGATAGATAATCAAAGAAAAAGTAATAAATCAAATATAAAAAAGTAAATAAATTAAAATTGTTAGTCGCTTTTTGCTTTCATACGTAGTTGGTGTTAATAGTCGATAACGATTTACGTTACCGACTATTGAACCAAAATCATTTGGAATCACTTTAAATCAAATCTCCGAAAGCGCCTATTATAAGCCTTGTGAATATGAATGATAGAAAATACGTAATTTTTTTATACATAGCTTATCTACTATATCCGACGTTTTGGATCATTTAGATTCACTTGGATCATACCACAAGCACAGACAAGAAAATACATATAAGAATAATATTTTATCTATGATAAAATAAGTGAAAATCTAGGTTATAATTGTCTAAATTTACTGGAAAATTAATTAACGTAAAAGTAATCATACTTTTTATTACTGATTTGCAGTCGAATTCAATAAATATGAATCAGAGGTGATTGAGGATAAAATTTTATATATCGATGGACTAGAATTGATTATGGATTTTTTATAATTTAATAAACTCCATAGCATTTTAGAAATTCTAATTGATTTTCAATCTAATCATCTTTAGATTTTATTATATACGTATGAATGTATGTATAATAAACAAATGTTTTGCTTTATGTTGAAAACCAGCGATAATCTTCAAAATAATATTATTCTTTTTATAAGCAAAAATTATATAAACTTAGTAATTACTCGATTGGAGTTATAAGAGTAAAAATATTATTCAAATTATAATATTCTATTTGCTGATTGATTTTAATAATTTTATAATTATGAAATCAAATAAATTATCACAATTAAGTAAGATAACATAATATGAGATGTTATCTTACTCAATGTAACAATTAACTTAATAAACAGCAATTGAACTCTATTAGTATATAAGTTTCTACATTCTTGGCATTGTTAAAACATAAGTATATTAATATGCTATTGTATTAGTTGTTTGCTTTCTCATTTATTTCATCAGTTCCGGTTAATTTGTTTTGTGTTAAATTTTAAATGATTCGCCAAAATTTTACGATTGAGCGAAGCAAATGAATAATTGTTTTTTTGCTCTTTTGGCTGCTGGATTTTTCAGAACAGATAAGTGGAAATTTCGAAAGAAAACATTAAAACTATATGGTTAAATTATTATTTACAATTAATAAAACTGTAGTTTTAAATTTATCCTAAAATACACGAAAATCCATGACTGTTGCGCTGTAAATTTGAATATTTAAGTTTTTCTATAATTAAATATTTAATTAAAAAAAAAACGAATTGAAAATAGATAATTAATTAAAAAATGTTTGCAAATAGAATTAATTTCTTTCTCTCTCTGAAAGACAATAATGCAATTAATTATCTTATACAATATATTTATTTATTTATTGAAAATGTTCTAAGTATATTATTGCATAATTTGAAGAAAAATCCTTATCAAAAAACTTTAAAGTGGTTTAAAAACCTGCAATAATTATTATAGAATATGGAAAATGAACACAGAAAAAACACACGCAACATTGCATTTCAAAAACTCGGAAATTCAGTTCTCAAATTCTGCGAAATACCTGAGGGTAACCCTAGATAAAAATCGCAATTTTGGTCAACACATTACATTAGCTCGGGGAAAAGTCAGTAAATGCGCAAGAAGCCGTTACTGGCTCCAAAATTAAAATTATCGCACAAAAACAAAAAGCAACATCTACAGAGCAATCATCAGACTAATAATAACATATGACGGACCCGTGTGGTACCAATCAGCTACTACATACGCATATTAAAAAGTTGCAAGTAGTGCAAAATAAAAACCCTAAAGTGATCAATAGACTGCAAGCATTCGGAATCACCTTCAACTATATTGGCATCAAATTTCTACGATAACTGCGAAAATTCAAATTATGAACTAATAATAAGATAAATCACAAACGAACAAACTTAATCTGCTTATCAAGCATAATTAAGTACACATTATTCATCACTTTAATTAAATTAAATCCGACTAAGGATATGTCACCGCTATAAATATAATTAAAAATAAAGTTCGTCTATATTTATATTTATTTATTTTCTGATAAGTTTTAAATTTTATAAAACATATATTTTGCTTCATATAGAGTTTTTTAATCAATCATTTTCTTTTAAAAATTTCAATATAATTCAAATATATTTCTAAAATAATAATAATATGTCATCAGTTACTGAAAAATTACTAATAATTGTATCTCACAATGAGATAATATGCGAAAAAAAATAAATAAATAAAATGAAAAGAATTGGAAAAAAAAATACGAACGCGTAGAATGTTTTAGAGTTTTTCAACTTAAATATAATTTAAATAGATCATTTCAATAGTAATTAAAAATTTGGATTATTGTTCCTTGACCGTGATATTTTAATTATGTTGATGATGTGTTGCATTTTATTGGACAAAAAAACAAAATGTTAATAATTTAATTCTATATATATATATCTACTACCTAGTCGAGAACGAAAAATTCAAAAACCATAAAATAAAAAAAAATAAGTTTTTTCTATACGTTTAAAGCTCAAATAACAAACGTTTACTAATTATTTATTTTATTTTTATTTACGACCTTTTTCTAGCAATGAGTAATTATACAAATTACACCATAAAAAATATGTGAATTATAACATATCATTCAGTATATACATAGTAGATATATGGTTAAACAAATATTAAACCAATAAGTTTGTCGATAAATATTAAACTTTTCTGGCGGTCCAACATGACTTTATTTATTAAACGGCGATTAATTATAATTTCGTGTTTTATTTTTTATCTCTTTTCTCTTTATAGGCTTTACAGTTAATTATTTTACTGTCCATATTATGATTTCTTTTTTCTCCAATTCTGCATATTTTGTAGTTTTTTTTTTTTTTAGTTTTTACTACAAATAAATTTGTTCACAAAAATTATTTTTTATAGATTAAGAAAAAACAAATCATTATATGTATAATTTCAATTTAAACTCAAACAAATATCGAATCAAAAATCGTTAATACTTTTTATTCCAAATAATATTAACTAGGACTATTGAAAGATATGTAACGTAAGTAAACGAAACAATGTAACATTTAAACCTAATAAATATTATTTCTGGTTTGCTATTAATCACATTGTTATCAGATAAATCCGGATTAAAATAGACAACATTTTATACTGAATATAGTATTGTAGCTATTGGAGACATAAGCCGCTTTCATATTTTCAGCTATCAAAACATAATAAAAGGGGTCAAAAGTGGTAAATAAATATTCCTCTTAATATGGAAGTAGATAATTAGAAAATTTATTGTGTACGAATTTATATTTATTTATATTTGTGGGTAGAGAGTGAGCGTACGACATAATAAGGCATTATAATATCTATTGATCGATGTATTAATTATATTATTCACAAATTGAATACGAATCGGTAATATATTAATATAATTGAAAAATGGTATGTGGAATGTTTAATTGAATAATTTTTAAATAAATAAATATTGCTCAAAATCGTACATTTAAAAGAAAAACATTTTTTGAATAATTAAATCTGTTCGACAGAGAAAACAAAAAAAAAAGTATTCATTTAACTCGCCTAGATACTAGACATTTTCAAAATGCGGTTATTATAAAATAATCTTCCAAAATATATTATGATATATAAATGACGATTTTATATTATCGTGCTCAAAGACAATGATAATAACAAAACCGTACCTCTACCCTAATATTTTCATTATTCAATGAGCTCATTCAACTGTGAGAAAACAGATAAGAACAAATATTTTAGAGGCGTTCGTATAAATTTTAATCCGAAAAGCTGATTGCTAAAAATAATAAATTTTACGATTTTGACTGCTCTATAAAATATATATATATATATATATATATATACTATTTTATTTTTTTTATACTTTACTTCTGCTTTAAATTTTACTCGTTTTCTCTTCTCGCAAATATTTTTACAGTGTTAGTGAATAATGTTCATGATATCGAAAATATATATATACATATTTATATTTTTTTGAATTATACAAAATCAAACATATTTTCTAAATAAACTATGTTAAAATATTGAAACATAGTGGAAGAATTTTAGTACCATAAATTCACTGAAAATTAGGTTCCAATAAGTAGCATGAAATTTTTTTTTTTTGACAGGCCTTTGTTTCATGTCTAAGAATCAGTAATTTAATATGATTTTTAACGTACAGCGAATAATTAGTGAATATAAAAATATTTGATGATATATGATATGTTTGTTCTGTTATATATTCAGCGTAAATATTTTATAACATAAATATTACTCATCTGTTTCAGTTATCAGTAATTATGCAACTTCAGGCTTAACATTAAAAAAAGATGATCAGAAACATATTAAATGATATAATCAAAAATTAAAATGAAAAATGAATAAATTTTATTTGCGAAATATATATATATATAAATGTTCTGCTACGTGTTCCAGTAAAATATTCTATTTTTCCTCTATTTCGGTATTAAGTTTTCATGTGTAATTTATTAGATCACCTGTCGCTAAAGGCATTCAACCGATAAAGAGAAAAATCATTTGGGACCAGAAACCAATCAGAAAATCGTTAAGAAAAAGTTAACTATTCGATTGGCAAAACACATGAGACAAAGGTCAATTGAATAGACATTAATCAATGCCTAGACTTTTGTTTGCCAAAGAATATTATATTTTTGTATTTAGTTTTATTTTGTTGGAAATTGGATTTATGCCAATAAGTATGAAAATTCAATAGAAATTTTGTATAGCAATATAAGTAATATACATAATGTATTTATTAGATGTAAAACAACAAGTAAAATATATAATATTTTAAATAAACAATACACACATTGTAAAAACAACAATGGTAGGGGTGGTTTTAACATATTTTTTGTTTAAATACTTAATAATAGAAATCTATGTCCTTGTTGCATTCAAATTGAAAGCGGTTTGATAACCATATGTCTATATATTAGTATTGAGTTTCTCTCTTAAATGGTTTTTTTTTTGCACATATGTTTAACATTGATGGCTGTATGTAAGTATGTACTTCTACTATATATTTATAAAATTAACACAAGATATAATTTAAAGTAAGAGGAACTGTGTTTCATAGTTGATAGAAAGAAATTTTATATTAATTATACGTATATTTTTTGCAGATATGTAGCGTATGCGTGTTATTCACATGTAATGAGTTTTTAATCACCTTCGATAATTAAATCACATCAATTGAAAACCAAAATGTTTATGCAACCTGATAGCTTTAAATTTTTTTGCATAAAGAATTTATAGCACTTTATTGCTATTTATTAGTGCATAGCGAGATTCGCCTGGATTAGGCCAAAATATTTAATTTAAAAAAAAATCATTACTAAAAAGATCAGAAACAAAAAATAATATCTTATTTTAGACTGAATGAAGCAATATTTTGTAAAAATTATTTATATTAATCTTTATTTGAAAAAAAAAAAAAAACATTTTTACTAATTTAGTTGATTTACATTATTTTAGGCCTTTAAAAACATATATAACTCATCAGCTACACACTTTTTCACGTGAGCTATAATAATACATTTGTAAGTGATTTTAAAATTCTTATATCTATTAAAAATAATATTAAAATATATTTGTTAAATAATTTAAAAACAAAAAAGCAATATTGTAAAACTGTTTTATTTATGACTTGAGATTATTTTGAACTTCTTGAAAATAAAAAAAAATCGTCAATTTTTCTTAACCTAGGTAAACACTATACGAAACAAATAAGCCACACTAATTCAGATATATGCTATCAAAATACAACGAATTAGTACAACTCAATCTTGTGACATAATAAAAATATTAAAATATATCTATTACATGTCACGTGTCACCCATTAGATTTACTCAATTTATTATTTTATTATTATTATTGTGCGTTATCACCCCAACACTCAACTGATGTTGACACGTGTTCTTCATACCTAAGGAGTGAAAATTTATATAAATTTTTAGCGACTTTCCGATTCATATACGATGTGAAACATATACGATGCGCTACCAATTATTACATTATCGGTGGAGGTAACAAATTATTTGTGATTTGTTTATATGTTTAGTAAGAAATATTTTGAGAGGATTCTATTTTAGGAACATAAATCAAAATCTGGATATTTGTCAGAAAAAATAGATTATTTATAATTTCATGTATAATAAATTTATCCTTTTTGTAATATAATAAAAAGAAATATTTAAGAAATTATTAGACGTTTAATGGTTTGGTTAATATATACTTTTGTGTAATTTTATGATTTTGGTGATAGCAGGGGGAATTCTTATTGTTGCAATTGTGATCGTTACTTAATAAATTTATAATGTTTATTTGTTGCAACAATAAATAGTTTAATAAATTTTTATAAATTTTATAAAGATAAAAATTTAAATTGATACATTCGATGATAAAAGAGATTTAAAATATTTTGCTATTTTTTTTTTAAATATTTTTGAGGTCACATTATTAACTTTTAATTATTATTCGTCGTCCGCTATCATGTAATATTCACATTCATCTCATTCACACTTAATATTAGATAATAATATTCATTTTAATTGTCAGAATAATCGATATTAATTTTAATAATATCTGAAATAGGCAGAAAGACACTTTGTTGCGGAATTTTGTCATGTATTTTAATTATACATATTTATTAGACAATCACTTACCTCAGGGAATCTGTGCTCAACTATCAAAACAACAATTGTCTTTATTTTAAAAGTAATCAATAATTTAATTAGTTATAGTTTTATTTTGATCTTTGGATATAATCTATTAGAAATGATTTATTTGTTGATTTTTTTTCACATATTTTCAGAAAATATAAATATTACCGCCAGATTAATAATCAAAATAAAATATCAGTAATTCAAGTTCAGTATTAATAATTAATACACGTAAAATTATTTCTATGAACTTAGTTTTTATAAAGCAAAATATTTGCATATTCGAGAAGTAAGTATATAAAACATAAAATGGTCATATTTTACGAAAAAAAAAAACTCATTCCAAATTTATTTTAAAATAAGAAAAATTCTAATGATTTTCTTTTTTAAATAAATTTCTGCTTTTATGAGAGTAAGTTTTGCAAATACGATTTAAGTCTATGACAAATACATATATGTATATAATATATTTAATAGGAAATATCAATTTCCCCCTAGTGTTAAACACACTATTCGAATTGAACTGACTCTGCCAAATTATATATATACATACATATTTCTTTTTTTTTTTTTTTTTTTCGATTGATGGATATTAAATTACATTATGTGACCTTTCATAGAAAAGGAGATGATGTTATATTTTTCATAATGACTCTTGGGATTTGGAGCATTTTGCCTAAAAGAAATAATATGCTTTTTGAGATAAATTAATAAAAAAGTTTAATTTAAGTGAAGGACCCATCCAATATTAAATATTAACATTTTTATCGTTCCAGCATGAAAAGAAATATGCGAACCAAATCATATAACATTATAGTTCATGCAATTTAAGCATTCTGTTGTTCTTATGTCCGGAAACCTTATAACTAAAGAAGAAAAAAAAATAATAAAATAAAAATTATATACTTTTTAATAAAATGTTATTGCAGAGAACATTATAATCTGCTTACTATTTTAATACCACAAAAGCAGAGGTAGTCCTATTTGTGGTGAGAATGCGCTTTTATAATACATAGCAGGCTAAATAATAAACAACCAAAGTATAATCTGTGAAAAATCCGCTATTTAATTTTCCGCGACTCTGGTTTTATTAGAATGATGTACAAAAGGGACTATGTTCATGTTCAGGTTTGTTATTATTTTTTTTTTTGTATTTTCATAACTCAGGGATGTGCAATTTACAGGGGTGATTTGTTTCTCAATTCAATGGTCATGTTTATGGCCAGGGGTGTAACGAAATCAAATCGATTTCGGTAATTTTAGTGTATCGGTGATATTTTTCCAACATTCGGTGTTCGACTCATGCATACATTTATGAAATTAAACAAATATGTATGTATGTTTTTTGTAATAATTAGAATTTTATATTAAATAGTTTTCAACAAAAGAGCGTCAGCTTCTCAAAAACTTTACAGCAAAACGTGAACAAAAATAATTTCATTATTAAGATTCTTAATTACAATAGTTTCTTTATATCCCTAAACAAAACATTTCTCAATTCTTATAAATAAATGGCATTCATATTTTATCATTTACTTATTGCTCGAAATTTAACTTAATTATCCTATTCCTGAAATTATTTACCAATAAAAATTAAGTTTATAAATAGAAAGTCCTGCTAAAGATATTTTTTTTGTATTATAGAAATATAAAAATGTTGCCTTAAATTTTTTTATTTAATTCACAAAGCTTCTTCGATTTTTAATTTTATGAATTTTGTAAATAAAGAGCAAGCCGATCGTTGAATTAAATTAATTTCTATGATACGTGTTTGATTTATTTTCATTTTCATATATTTTTGAAACTATTTTTATATCTGTTAGAATTGATAGGGTTTTTTCAATTATTTCAGGTACTATAAATATTAGGGTATTAAAGAAAAAAAAACAAAATTTTGGTTACCGTTTATCATTTTTACCCCGTGCACCTCGTTTAAAAAAAAAACGACTTGTTGGGAGGGAAATTTTCTTTTTTACCCCATTTAATATGTATTTAATGGTTAATTTTTCAGAATCGGTTTAGAATTATCAGAGTTATATGGTGTTTAGTTGTCAATCTATATTTTTTCTTCAAAGCTAATTTTTTTAAGATAATGTATTTTAATTTATAACTTCCAAATTATAAACTATGTACCGGGTGTATCCGTCAAATAAAACCACGGAAAATTAATTAAAACCCCGTCCATTAAACACATATTAATGGGGTAAAGATGAAAATGTTCCCCAAAAACAAGAAGAAGAAATGTTAAAGGACAATGCGCTGGGGTCAAAATTCAACCAATCAACCTTGAATTTTGTTTTGAATATTTTTATCCTATAATTATCTACGGTTGAGAGAGGAAGGAACCAAAATTTGAAAAATTTCGTTATTTTTTAGAACACCTTAATGTGTATTACGTATTATATCACAACACTTTAAAAATATGAAGCATTACTATGATCTCCTGAAACGTACATGTTTATAAAATTTTTTTAATCACTGTTTATTATGAGAAAATAAACAGTTGGCTATCGAGAAGTTTTTATTAGCCATAAGCTATAGGGAAAAAAAATTAAAAAATAAATATTCTCAACTTCCCAAAGGTTTGTAACTGTAACTGTAAACTGTAAAAGGTATGTAATATTTAAGATATTCCATTTTATTTTATCAAAAATGTAAGTAATTTAAAATTTACTTACGTATATAGCTATTATATATAAGATTTTTTTTTAATTAAATATTTGCAATTATAAGCCATTTTCATTATCAACGATTCATAATCAACGTACAATATTTTCAGCAATTTCTCTTTTAAATATTTACATATTTGCTTCCGTGTTTCCTTATTATAAATAGGGAAATTTTCTTATCAGTAACACTATATTTAGGCATAAAATTTATACTTTAAAAGTAATTACTACTACGCTGCACTGTGTCAGGTACCGCTTTCTCATGTTATATAGAATTAGTTTTAACGTTTTGGAAATCGGTCTAAGATTTAGGTAGGTCTGTTTCTGTAACAGTAAGTATGTACACTGTACAGTGTGTTCAAATAACGTGTACACCATACACCTTTTGTATTCTCTTAAAAAGAAAATACTATGCAAAAATTATCTGTTCTAAAATAGGTTGGTATATCCTCCGTTAAATTAAAACTTTTGTGTTATACGTATATATGTATATATATTTATATGTATAATTGTATATGTATATTGTATACTTCGATTACCGCACCCACAAGTTTTACCCTAAGTTAAAATATTTTATATACGACTACCCGCTAATAATTTGTATAACCTTCCAAGATGAAATAAAGTGATGTGGTACGCGATTTAGCGAGTTAAGAGCTGAGTAATTAAATGAAATGGCGCAGAAACAAGATTGCAGTATAACAAACTAAGACGAATTATTTGCTGTTTGTTGTTATTCGTTTTTTTTTTTATTCTTTTCTTTTTTTTTGTTTCTGGGTAGGTATTCCTTGCAAACAATGAAAAATATAATAAGCTCTGTCACACTATACAAATATTATAATATAAAAATATATTGTTGTGTTTTACTGTGTGATGTAAATTGCGGTAAATTTGTTATGATGAAAATAGTAAATTAACTTTTTAGAATTATGGAGTGGCTGTGACAACATAATATATCCACAGGAAATATAAATAAATTTAAATAAAATAATTATTTTTCATAAAAAAAATGAACATAAAATTTAATAATTGTCGGGATTTTTTTTTATAAATAATTGTGCATGTAATAGTATTACTTCTAATTAGATATTTTTTCTGTGAATTTCAATTAGAACTTTATTCTCTATTAGTTTACTAGCAACCATGCCATGAGCCTCAGGCTTCAGAATCAAACTTCTTATAACTATATTTTTATTGTGTCCGCAGTAAAGCACCACTAAAGGCGCAAAAACATTTCAGAAAGATAACTAAATTTTTGTCTTTCTACATCTGGCTGTTAAGTGGATTATCAGTACAAGGAGCTACTTAATTTTCTTTCAAATATAAACAAAAAAATTAATATAACTAAAGGCTGGCGGTCAATAATAATTTATTAATAATCGAGAGCCATCAATTATTTTATTTCAATTATTCACGTCAACCTTATACATATAAGTGGTCATCAAACATATAAGATACGCAAGTGTCAATGTGTATATATTTTAACATTGTTATGTATAAGAAATCCGAAATCATTTACACCGTATTCATTTCTTCCAGCAAAATGTGTTTTTTAAAATTTTCACTTTATTTCATTTCAACATCATAAAATTCAATATTTCTGACAATAAAAAAATTCGCATTTATCTAGATATTTCCCCTATAGCAAAACATTTTACGAAAAATTTATAAAAAGGTGCTAACTAAATATCAATATAATCTATATTTCAATCAGAAAATATAGGAATTGAATTTTGATAAAAAAAGAAAAATAATAATATCGTTCTACTTTTATGTTATGAGTGAATAACAGGTAAAAGAATTATTAATGAAATAAGCTTACTTTGAGTCTTTGAGGTATTTAATCATAAACCGCTGAAAATATAAGTACTTAAGACCGTAGCTTCCGAAACAAAGGCATCATACGACATTGCTTCAGAAAAGAAAACTACATTACATGAATCGCTTATATGGCCAAGACACCATTATTCACATTCTTTCTTAAGTTTGGATTGGATTGGATTAAGTTTAGTAAATATGTTAATGTTAAAGTAATGATTATTTAAATTTAATTTATGAGAATTCCTCACGTTAATAAT
>JAABKK020010335.1:23607-40456 GCA_011634745.2 Catotricha subobsoleta
TTAAGTTTAGTAAATATGTTAATGTTAAAGTAATGATTATTTAAATTTAATTTATGAGAATTCCTCACGTTAATAATGAGCCCTTATTTATTCTAGATAATACCTTTTTACTTCATTTTTGAAAAAAAAAGTTTTGTTGTTTTTTTCTTTCCTTGGCAGCTTGTTTTTTTAGTACACCGGGATTTATTGCGTATTATTAAGTGAAGTAAACTTAATATAATATAAATATTAAACGTGAATTAAAAAGAGATTTATAAAATTTGATATAATTATAATATTAATCATTTATAATTACTAGAAATATTTCTGTGAGTTAAAGCGAAACTTTTAGAACACATATATAGTTACTACAAATGGACTACTTATTGTTTTTACAAACATAAATTCTCTATCAGACACTATGAACGTTATTTACATTTGAATAAAACGCTATTTATATCTATTTATCTATCTACTGTCCCTTTTCAATACTCAAGTAAAGTTATCCTTCTTAAATATATACATAATAGTCATTAGGTCATATAATAAAAATAAATTGATATAATAACAACCGAAGTTAAATAAAAAATATATATACATATATAAATATATATAATTTGAATCTAAGGTTGATAATAAAAACAAAAAATCTGGTATGTGTGAGCATGGTAATGGAATAGATGGATGATAGAACAGCGAATAAAAAAAAATATTATCAACCCACAATATAATACAACACGAACCAATTTACCCTTCACATATGTATATGAATTATTATACCAACCGTTTTTCGAGAAAAAAAATATGTAGGAAACTGCAAAAGCCATAGCATCGTCGTCAAGAGACAGATCGTAAGACTCAAGAATGGTAAAAAAAGATAACACCAACATGACCTAAAGCCGATTTGCCATACATGGTGTATATGAAAATAGAAAGATTTAGATGGAAAAATTTCTCATCATTTTTCTATTATGACATTCTCGTTATGGTATGGTTGTGAAAAAGGCGTTTCTTTTTTATTATATGAATATTATATCGGCATCGTTACTATATAAAAAATAATAAAGTCAATGGAGGAGGTTAAGTATGATAAAGATGTTAATGCATCTGTTTTAGAAATAAGTTTTTTGAGTAATATTATTTTGTTGGAATTTCAAATGTACATTTTTACTGTTAGAAGTTAATATATTTGTATGTTTTTCTTTTCTTTTTTTATTCATCGTTTTTTGATGATAAAATTTTACTTGGATAAATGTTTTTATTTAGAGATAGTATGTTTAATTGAATAAATTGGAAATATTCAAATAATTTTCAAAAATAATTATAGCTGATGATTACCGCCGACATTTAGTCCGCAAAAAGAAGAAGATTAACCTTAAATAAGTAAAACTTCGGTCACGCATGGCGAAACTAAATAATTGCCTTTACACATTGTAGGGTTTAAATATCTAATTATAGTGGTTTTTAATTAAATAACGGAAGATTTAGAATAAAAAATTGATATTTATGTCATTTAAAAATTTATATTTTCGAGTCGAAAACTAAAACGTATATATTTTCACGACATTTCCATTCTGCGTTCAATGGTGGGTTAATCAGTGGAAGTAAAAGTGGTCGAAAAGGTGATACAAAAAAAATAAACAACACTCCTATCTATCCCCGCGCAAGTTTCTGACTGCTGAAATTGCAGCTAGAGACCTCAGTATGTATATTTTCAAGAAAACAAAGTTTTACGTATTTTAGTACATCGAACACTAATTACTGAATCTGAGACCCCACTGGAAAGGTAAAAAAAAACTGGTAAAATAAACGAAACCAATAGTTACTTCTTTTTTTTTCAAATTTTCTTTTAAATTTCACAAAAATTAAATAAAAACCAAAAAAACCTCGATAAATCTTACTATTATGTACTAAAACGCTAGAGCATATATAACGACACGACAATATTTAAAATTAAAAAAAAACACTAGCCTCTACAAAAAAAAAAAATATTTTTTTTTTGTGAATACTTCCTTTATTAAAGATGAATAAATTTATGGCATTTATTATCAAAACATTGTATTCACATTTCACGTTAATATATTTTTTCTTCATTAAGTTAATTATTAATTTATAATACCACTTTATCTTACATATAAACTACTTATTACTTATTAGTTTTTAATCTAATTTTACAAAATACATTACAAACTATATACTGAATTTAAGGTGGAATTATTCGCTAATAGTAAATTCGAAAAAATAAATATTATTCTGAATATGATTAAGACAATTATTGAATTATTGAATTATTTTAATATCGACTGTTTATGATATTTTAAACAAGTAGAAAGCATGGACTGCTTTTCTAAGATCATGAAAATAAGAAGCAACAATAACAATAATAATAAAATAAGAATAAGTATGAACATAAATAGAGCATGACACTTAATTTTACTAAATTCTAACGCGTACTGCGGGTATAAATTTTTCACTAACAACAAAACCTATTTTATTCAAATTATGGCTTTCTGTGAAAAAATAATGATTTCGGTTAATCCCCAATTTTTGTATTCACAGATTTCTAAAAAAAAAAAACACACAAATTATTAGAAAGTGTTTAATACATTAATCACGACAGACAAAATATTTTATTTATTTTATTGGCTTACCTCAGTGATAGGACCAACGTTGCTATTTTTGTTCTGTAAAACATTAGTCATTGGTGACGATTTCGAAGTTAATAGTTGCAGTCTTTCAATCTCTTGTTGCATTTTTGTTGCAGTATTGCTTTGCTCTTGAATTTGAGCTTCTCTTTTCTGAATTTCAGTGCCACGAAATTGACAAATTTGCTTGCAACAGTCATATTTGTGTTCTAAAGTTTTAATATTTGCTTTTAATAAATCATAGTTCTCCTTCAATTCATCGAATTCTTGTTCATTTGTTTTAGAAACTTGTTGCAATTCATCGTATTTCTGTTTTATTGAATAAAATTTCTTTTTTGCTGATTGATATTTATCGCTCATTTTATAAAAGTCAACTTCAGCAACAAGTGAACTTCCAGGATTTGAACATTTTATGGACGAAACTTGTTCATCTGGATCAGTTTGTACTGCAATACTATGGAGAATATTCATTTTCATTTGAGTGCATTTTAGACATATTTTCTGTTTACTCGCCTGCAATTCATCAAATAACTTGCTTCGCTCCTTTTGTTCTTGCTTTAATTGTTGCAACAAACACGATATTTTCTGTTGGTATGAAAACAAAAGCTTATTTATAATTAAATGTTATTTTAGTATTTTACAAGTTTTGCGGTCGTAAATGAATAATGTAAATTTAAATTGGTCGCCAAATTGATGAATTGAAGTTAATAAAAAAAGTATTTTCGAAACATATTATTTAAAGATATTCTATATAATTATAGTAAGAACTTAGTATATGTGTAAGAAAGATTAAATAAAATGACTAAAAAACAACATACTCGGATCAACTAATCTATTAAGTTAATCATCCGTATGTCATACTGCATCACTAAAAAGCAGGTGTTAAAACTAAGGGATCGTATGGATTGGACGTAAGAGCTAAGAGAATATTTTCTCATAACATAAGTTTTACTCACTTTCTGTAATTCTTCATTTTCATTCTTAAATGTATTAGCTTCTGAGCACATTTTGAATGTATTAAACTGAGCCTCCTTTATCTTCAAAGCAACTTCCAATTTTTGGATTTTTATGTCTAATTCAACACAGTGACAATTAGCATCGGTTGGAATAGTTTGTGTACCAATGTCAGTCGGATTTGAAGAGAATTCTGATAAACGTCGTGTGTCATCATGAGTACTATGTCGTTTAGATTTGCGATCTTTTTGCGTTGTACGCCGCAATTCACAAACTTCGTTCTCTAATTTTTGATTTGTACTTTTCAATATATTATTTTCTCCAAGTAAGTTATGAATAGCTGCATCTTCATGAGCACCGCTTGTTTCTTTAAATGGAATTTTGAATTCACAGATTCGCTTTTGTAAGTCAACCACATGCTTTTCACTTTTCATGTGTTGCAAATTTAATTTCTCGAATTTTTTGATAACGTCATTATAGTTGGATTCAATTTTTAAATACTTTTCAGTTAAAGATTGCGTTGCAATTTTATCTGATTCCCATTGATGTTTAATGTGTTTATTATTATCTTGTAAATCTGTGATTATTTTAGTGTAATCAGAAATTTCGGTCTTATAAGATAATTGCAATTGACTTAATTCGTTTACTTGATGATCAAGCTTAGCAACTAATTCTTCTTTCTCGCGTTGTAATTCAGCGTAACTTTTTTCCAGTGAATTATTATGGTTTGCATAACTTTCAACAGTTAGTTTTTGTTTTGAGTCAATATTTAATTGATTTTCATATTTTTCACGTAGTTTTTTGAAATTTTCTTTTACTTCAATTAATTGAATTTCTACGTTGTTGTAATTAGTTTCGAGTGTTGAATTTTTTTCATTTAGAGATTGTATTTTGATCACATACGATTCTAACTGCTGTTTAATGCATTTATTGCTTTCTTCCAAATCCTTGATTTGATCAATGTACAGTGTCTGTTTTGTATTACCTTGAGAAGCTTGTTCTAATTGCTTTTCATATTTCTCATTTAGACTCTCGAAATTTTCTTTCCACTTTGCTACGTGAATTTCTGCGGATTTACTTGTTTCGGTAAGCTTTTTAATTTTATCGACATATTTTTCTGTGTCCAATTGTAAATTCATCCATTTCGTTTGCACTGCATCAAAATTCCTTTCATTGACCTTAAGGTTGTTTGTTAACTTGTCATGCTTTTTGGTTAAATCACTGAAAATTATTAAATAAATTAGTAAATCATTAAGTATTAAATTAAATATTTAAAAGTAAGTTTGAAACTAACTTGAATTTTGAGAGAGCAGCATTTAATTCAATTTGAGTGGCATCATTTGTTTGTTGCAAGAATTGTACAGCTTCTTTTAATTCTGATATTTCAATTAATGCTAAATTGTAATCATTTTTAGTTGTTTTAAACACATCTACCATTCGATCAAATTCTTCACATTTCAATTCTAGACTTTTCACTTTTTCATTCAAGCTGTCATTCATACTTTTCGATTCTTCATATTTAGAGCTCAAACTGTCAACATTTTCTCCCAAACTTTCATAATTTTTAATGGTCTTTTCATAACATGCGCATTTAGAATGCAGATCGGTGATTTCGGACTCGAATTGAGACTTCTGAAGCTCATACTCTTTGCACTTGTCTTCCAATTCAATCACCTGAGCTTTCTGTTCACATAAATCGTTTTTAATAATATCGATTTCTGCGCATGTGATCTTTAACTCGGTTATTATTCGTATATGGTCGTCCTCATTATTTTTAGATTCATTTAATGCAGCCCTAACTGCCTCCAATTCATCTGATAATTTCACTAAATCAAATTTATTCATTGCATTTTCATCTACTTCATTTTGCAATTTTTCTTTTTCCATTATTAATTCTGCTACACATGTTCCCAATTGTGAATACGATTGATGTTGTACCAAAAATTCATTAGCTGCAAGTTGAATATTAATTCGATAATTATTGAATAATTGTTGCAACATACCTTTTTCATGTTCCAATTCTTCAGTACGTAATTGTTGTTTAGAATAGTTGGTCTGCAATATTGTTAATTGCGTTTGAAGGGATTCAATAGTTTGTTCCAATTTACGAACAACTTCTAAATGTTCAGAAGCTATAACGTTAACATTTTGCTCGTGCTGAGTCATTAAAATTGATTTTTCAGTTTTAAGATCGTTAAGAGTTTCCAAAAGCGTCTCGTTTTCTTGCTGAAGTTCATTTGATAACTGTTCGTTAATATTGTTTTCTTTCTTGAGCTCAGCTATTTCTTCTAAGTACTCTTTTTGCTTAGAAGTATCAATTGACGATTCCGCTTTGTGGTCGACGATAATACCATTTATTTCATTTTGTCGTTGCTTTTGAGCGAAGAATTCACCATTAAAATTATCACATCGTTCAATGTAATTATTTGAAACAATACACAAAATATTAAACAGTTTATCATGTTCATCACGGTTTGCAAGCAAATCGTTTAATACACGAATTTCGTCTGATAAGCGAGTATTATCTTTGATCAATTGCGTTAGTTTTTGATTAGATGTATCTAAATCTAAATGTAATTTTTCAACCTTAGATTGACATTCATTCTCAACTACATACATTTTAAGTTGAACTTCTGACAGTTTTACTTCGTGAATTTCATTTGTATTTCTGAGCTGATCAAAAGTTTCCATTTTCAATAATAATGTCGCATTTTGTTGCTTCAGGTCGTTTAATTCGGCCATAGAATTTTCTAACAATTTATTACTTTGCCCTAAATTTTCCTTAAATTTAATATTTTCCAATTTCAATGTTTCCATAATCTCCCGTTCACTTTCCAATAGCTTATTAACAGCCATCAGAGCAACATTAAAATCATCGTTCGATTGTGTTAGTTCAGCGACTGCTAACTCATATTTTTCACATTTCGATTTCAAATCATCATTTTCCTGAATGTTATCCATCACTTGATTTGACAATTCATCGTATTCCAATTGTAATTTTTGTTGTGTTTCTGTCAATTTAGCTAAATCATCAACAGCTTTATTATTATTACCAATTTGTAAATGAAATTTCTCAATATCAGCCTTTAACATAGTGCTTTCGTTTTGCAATTTATCGATTAGAATTTTATTATTTTCAATTATATTTCTATTCGATTTTTCATTTTTCCAATTTTCGGTTTCCAATAGTTTTTGCTCATTTTTCAACTGAATTACTTGTTCGCGCAAATCTTTAACCATTTGCTCATTTGGATTATCGTTTAACCGTTCAACAAGTTCTTTTTCACGTATTTTAGATCTCAATTTGAATTGATCGTATTCAAACTCAACGCTAGTTGAAATGCTTTCGGCCAATTCTCTTAGTTTATTTGCATCCTTCAGTTCAGTTTTTAATTTATCAACATTTTGTTGAGCATGAGTCCTTGCATCGATTAATTCTATTTTTAATTTATTTACAGTTTGTTCAGCAGTATTTTTCTCTTGCGTAACCTTTTCCAATTCTTTTTCTAACTTCACGACGTGCTCTTTTAATTCTTGTACCGCAGTATTAACACTTTGTTCCGCATAATTTTTATCTTGGATGGCTTTTTCTAGTTCCTTTTCTAATTCATTGACGTGTTCTTTTGATACTTGTAATGCACTATCAGGCCTACAATTAAATTGCAATACATAAAATTATTTTTATTAGAAAGTTTTTTGTCCAATTTTTAAATGCAAAAAAAATACACTTACGCTTCCAATATATTCTCAGAATTACAATTACAAGCAGTTAGTATTTCCAGTTTTCTGAATTGTTGCATTTCCTCCAACTCATTTTCCAAATCTTTGATTCGTTGGTCTTTATCGATCAGGGCAACAGAACTAATATTCAAATCGTTTGTAGAAATAGTTCTTGATTTGATATTCTTCAAAGCCATTGGCGTCTTTAAAATCGAACCAAACAACGTACTATTTTCTACATACCCTTCAAATGTATTCAAACCTTTTCTAGCTTTTTCTTCTCTTTCAAAAAAACTGTGTTTGATTATTTTATTGAATTGATCATCATCATATAGGACTTGATGGCCAAAATCACTAAAATCAGTATTTCCCATTTGAGCTGTTTTCCTGGGTGTCAATTTATCGGTATGGTTAACATCAACATGATTCTCTTCATCACGATTTTCGTCAAAATTATTATCAACAATATGATTATCGTCAGCAGCACAATCTTCATCATGATTATCAAAATCAAAACCATTTTCAATTTCTTTTGAAAATGGAACCAATGAGGAATTGTTAGTTGGTGCCCAAGTTCGTCGGCGATGATTATTCACCTTTGGATTTTGAATCATCTGTTTTCTTCGTTCAATTAAGTGGTGCTCAGTGCGCTTATATTTATTTCGTTCCATTTCTAATTGTGCTTCAAGAGCCGAGATTTGCTTTAATAAACGTTTTGATATCACTGCATCGCTTAAAATTTCATTAACCATTGGTTTATTTTTAATTCTTTTAGCACGATTTGCAAAGCTGTACAAATTAAAAATTAAAATTGTAATTAATAAAAATAATAATATAGAAATAAGAAAAAGAAACAATTTTTTTAATTTACCCCAAAGTGTAATTAGTCTCTTCGATCGCTGCTGGTGTAATAGTACAAATGATGGCAGTCATTGCATTTCCACCTAATGATGGTTGCAAGATACGCGTTAACTTTGAATCGCGATAATTTATAAATTTTTGTTGATCGGGATCTTCACTTAATTTATTTATCACCAAACTGAGTGACAATAAACTTTTATTAATATGTCCACCTTCTTTAAGTCTTGAACCGCTTGCACCGGTTGCATCTGCTTTTTCCGAACCTGCCAAATCAACTAAATTCAATATACTAATTTGAACAGCGCCATCGATATCTTTGTTTTCATCATCAGAACATTCTTGAGACTCAATTATCTGTAAGTTTAATAAAAAAAATAAAAAAAATAAAAAAAAAAAAGTAAAAACCAAACATAATTTCGTATTTAATTTAAAATGTCAAGACTATAGCAAACACTCACAATACTAAAAATAGTGTGCGATCGACTCGATAGTACATTCATATTGGTTTCGGCAACTTTACGAACTTTGTTCCCTTGTTGAATCAGGCCAATAATACTACGTTCTGAATTTACAAGTTTCTCCACACAATTGACGTTAACATCACCATTTCCAATTTCTTGTATTTTTAACTCATTCCGATTGTTGAGTAAATCAAAAATGCGCTCGTTGTATATTTCAATGTAACTTATTCTAATCGATTATGTAAAATTGTATAAATCAAAAGAAGATTAAATAGATTTATGCGAAGTCGTTTGGACTTTTTGTCCAATAATAATTTACAAACCTTAGTAGATATGTGCGATCACTTCGTGCATTCATTTCTTGGAATATTTCACGAATGGACAATACCATAATACCTGGTTCGATGGTATCACCCAACATGGTGTGCGTTTTTCCTGTTGCATGGTTAAAACATAAATTTTAATAAAGTAAAATAATGACATACGATTTCATTCTCATAATTTTTATAGAAGGTAGAAATATTGATATAGAAATCGAAAAATAAAATGCAATTAGATCATGTGATAATGATAAGAAAATTACATAGGCTAAAGGTGTAAACCAGTCTTAGGCGAATTTCCATCATAAATAATAAATTGCGCACGCTCAGTATTCGAAAATATTTTTCGATTCAATTATTTTATTACAGATCGCTAGTTAGTAATCTTTTCTCACATAATTAATATGTAATAATTTATTTTTTATTGTTTAATAATTTTCATATCAACTCGCAAGATTTTGGCAAATAAACATAATACGATAATTTGGTTTGCATGTCAATTACAAATATTATTGTGTAATTAGCTGACATCTAGATTTTTTTTTGAGACATGAGACATGACTTGGATATTAATACAAGTAATTATTATGTTAAATACTAAATACTAAAAGTATTAAAAAATAAATAATAAATAACACACACACACACACACACAACATACATACCAGACGATGTTTGTCCGTACGCAAAAATTGTACCGTTAAAGCCATTTACAGAGGAATGTACAATTGGCTTTGTAACATTATTGAAAAGATCAAGCGTTGAGGTGTTTTCGTCACAAATATGATCTATGAAAATGATTGAAAAGAATCAATTAATATCAAAAATTATAATGAAAAAATGAACCTGAAAATGTATAAAAACATACCAAAAGAAAATTTCACATTTGGACACGTTTGATTATTACATTCAATTGTATCGCCTTGTATACGCCATTGTATGCTTAATCGTAAATCTTTTTCGCGTTTTATCAAAGGCCGTACCTTAATAGCAACTTTGATATTATCACCGCTAGACATTTTTATTTCATTATTAAATACGATTACAACTAAGTATGTACACAAACGAAAAATATTGTTATTTATTATAAACGTTTGTACAAAAATTGAAGAAAAAAAAAACTAAATTTATTTGTGGTCGCTTCTATGACTTGATGAAATATAGAAAAAACTTCAAACTGAAATATTATTTTAAATTTTTGACATTTGTTGCTTACATCGCTACCAACTGTTAAAATATACAGCTAGCAGTTATTATTATTTTTTTTTTGTTTGTAAATCAATGGGCGTGTTGTAATCGTGACACGATCAAAAACTTTTCGAAGATTTATTTTTAACAACACTTTCAAATATTTAAATAATATATGATTTAAGATTTTCGAAATTCTGTAGATCGATTTTTTCAGAACCGCCGGTACAATTGTTTTCCGAGTCATATTTTGTCTCCTGATTAACGTCATATATATTTGTTTTTATTGCGGTCTCCGAGGTGCAAAAAAAAAGGTCATGAGAGTAGATTAATGTTATCTCGTTGGCCACAATAATATTCGAAATTCACTAGATCAAAAAAAAGTATTCATATTTATACATTTGTTGACTTGAAAGTTGAAAATAACTTACCAAAATCAACACTGCAAAATGTAGTTATATCAATTTATGTGAAAATGAGGATTAGAAAAATTTGTTTTTTTTTAAAAAAATTTTGAAAAAGATTAAATAACTATTAGCTTCGTTTTTTTTTTCATTTGATAACATTTTTAATCAAAAATGAAGTAATGAATGTGAGAAATTAAAAAAATAACACGTGGTCAAAAAAAGGGGAAATACCGCCGATTAGATCCCATCCCAAGCCAAAAAAACGAAATATTAAGAAACGTCGGTATTTATATTTTCTTTTGACTTACTGATCCCGCTACTGTAAATATTTACTTTTTTTTTTTAAGAAAAATTAGTGGTCGAAAGATAAGTATTAAAATTATAAATAACATAATCATTTTTAATAAATATGTGGGCATAGTTTTATTCATTTATTTGTTTTATTTTATTTTATTTTTTTTTTTTTTTATGATATTAAGTTTATACAATTAAAAATTATTTAAAATTCATTAAAAATACACCTAGGCACAAAACAATTCATATATTAATCAATATCTATTAAGTATAAAATATTACTTAATGCAAATGTATTCTTATAAATATATTCTTAAAATTATTACTTAAATTAGTTGGTATGTTGTACATGTGTAAGTACAAATAGAAACTAATGCATATGCTTAATTAATTAATAATAACCGAATTATTATTTCCAGTGAGCATTGCAAATTTAATAGATTATAGACTTAAATATTATACATCAGTCTAATGCCTATATCATTGAGCCGTATTTATTTAAATAGTCAAGAAATTATATATTATAAAAAAAAAATAGCTCGATTAAAAGTCAATTTACCTCAATTTCAGATCGCGAATATGTTTAGCATTACTGTATTTTCTTTTTCTAGTAAATGATGAAAGCGATAAATAAAGTGCAAATTATATAGGTAATCATTATGCAATCGATTGAAAATCATTTTACACAAACCTAATTCGATCTATTTATTCGTTTTAGGTATCTAAATTTACGACTGGGACTATATTTTTAAATAAATTTGTGTTTATAAGACTTCTTAAAGCTCTGTTGTTGTTTCTGCTTCCGATCTATCCAAATCATTTAAATATAAAAATTCTAATTGACCGTAATCACGTCTGCCAAATGTGACATTCTCATTGCACGCACTTGAGTGATTTTGAACCCCATGAGTTCTATAAAAAAAATCATATATATTTTTGTCAAAAGTAAATATAAAGTAATTACTAAGAAAATCGATCTATTTATATATCGAAATTATTTGCATAATTTTATTTACCTTGGGTAATAATTTGTGGATGGCACATCAGCTGCAATATATTGATTGCTCGATCTTGTTCCTGGATTTAAGGAAAAGTCATTATGTGTTGACGATGGATGTTGAAAAGTTTTGTCATTTCTACCTAATGTACTAAATGTATTTTCGCTTCTGTTATCATTATTGCGACCATAACCGCTATTACAATATAATTTAAAAGAAAAAAAATATTTATACATAATTTTAAATAGGTAATCAAAAAAAATATTACTATTATTAAATTACCTATTTTGATAAATATTTCTATCAGTTTTAATTCTACCTAAGGTTAAAGTTCCAGGAAGAGTATTCCCAGTAATGGCATTTTGTGGATTGGCATTATTTTTAATTATTTCCAATGTTCGGTTGTATGAATTCTGTGTTAAATTAACGTTGTTATTTGAAATGTTATTGTTATTATTTCGTCGTAGTGTGGAAATTACAGCTGTTGTGGCCTCAGAATTCGTAGGACTTATTTGCCCTGAAAAATAGAAATGATTTGCTTTGAATATACGAATTTTATATGAAAGTGTTTTAATAGAAATGCCTTGGAATATATAGAGATTACCATTTTCTTTATGTGTAATGTAACTGACATTATCCAAACTGAACGCATGATTTTTGGCACTAAAATCTAGTTGTAAGTCATCACCTTCATCAGTATTGACAGCCATAGCTAGCACTTGAGTTTCATATTCTTTTAAATGTGATTGAGAGTCACTGTGCTGTGAGCCGGGACCACCAATAATAACCGGATCGTATCTTTTTGGGTTGGTCGCTGTACCAGATGACGTCGCAGTGTATTGTCGCATTCTTTGTTTATAATTTTTATATCTTGACCACGATATACAGATATAAATTATTCCAATAGTTCCAAAAATTAATATAATCAATGCTACTGCTATTAGCGTATATGGAAACACATCATTTTTAATAATTACAGCCGACTTAACCTTATGTATTTGATCCATAGCTACTACTGGTGCATATATACCCTTCGCTGTTGCTCTAGCAATACTAGATGCCTCGATATTTATATCAGATTGTGCCTTTTGTTCTAAAAATCGTGATCGTATATAATCAGAATTTCTATCGAGAATTTTTTCCGTCATTGGATCGATAATATAAAACCATACATCTGTAGCAGATGGATTTTCTTCAATAGTTCCAGCATCGTTAATAAATTTTCGATTAGTAAAGCGTTCAATACCTGTTATATAATTCTCTGATTTCTTAAATAGTAAATCGTCTAACTCTTCATAATGATTTCGTACGTCTTTAGGTGCAGAATCCGAAAAAAAGAGAGATAGTCGATTTTCATCTTTTATTAAATTTACTACAATTCGAGCTTCAGATTTTAATGATGTACGATCATTACGATTTCCATTGTTATCAACTGCTTCAACGTAAAATACAAGCGGCCCCTCTTGAATTGATTTTAAATTTTTGTGGACCTTAACGATTCCATTTTCTTCTATTATGCTAAAGTAGGTGCTTGCCTAAATTATAAATAAAGCATATGGTTATTATCATGAAATATAAAAACTATTTAAAATTAACTATTGTAACGGAAAACATACCGGATCATCATTGGACAAATCATTAGTATCCTTATCAAAAATGTTGTATTTCATCATTCCGAATTTGCCAGAATCTTTATCAGTGGCCTTGACTTGCAAGATTGTAGTATCTAAGTCTGCGTCGGGACTGACAATCGCATAATATGTCCCATTTTTACCCTTCTGACCGAAATTATCTTTAAATATAAATTCAGGTACATTGTCATTTTCATCTTGCACAATAATATTTAATTTTGCAACACTTTTTTGTGGATTAACATAATATTTATTTGACATAAGCTTTATTTCCAATTCGTGGGAGTTTTTCGTTTCATAATCTAATGAATTAGCTAAATTAATAGCACATGCTTGATCTTTAAATGTTACTTTGAAAATTTTCAATTCATTACCCTTTGAAATCTCACAGCTCAACCCGGAGTTTTGTTTTTGCATTTTCATTGTGTTAATTATTTGTAACAATTTTATAGATGAATTTATAGCAGCAGTTTCTGATATACTAACAGTGTAACTATCATCAGTAAATGCTAGACCTAGAGATTCTGGACCAGAAATATCACCATTTATATCATCAGATTCTACAAGATCACTGTGATTGGGTTCTATTAATAAGTGCCGTACAAATACTGGCAATGAAGCATCGGAGCTTAATTGTGGTTCACCGAGATCATATGCTCGAATATCGATCTGATATTCTGAGTCTTCTTCTTTACGTAGATCATCTTTAATTTTTATAATTCCACTATCTGGATCAATTTGGAAGTATTTTAATGCCTTACCTCGGCCGACAATTTTATAACGTACAATATTTCCTGGATCAGAACCATCGCCATCTTCTGCAGGCATCGCTGCAACAACGGTGCCAATAGGTTGCTCGTCATTAATAGTGACTGGTTCCGGAATAGACAGAAATACTGGTGGATTATCATTTCGATCCTGTACATTAATAATAATTTTAATAAAATCTCCAGTTTCGTTACCATTGTTTTCAAGAGTTCCAATTATAAGCTCATGTTCCTTATCTTTTTCATAATCTAAACTACGAATAGTTTTAACTCTACCAGTTTTTGCATCGACCTTAAAAAGATCGCCTGGTCCACGTTTCAAATAATAAGTTATGTGTTTAACTGTATCTGGGTCATGGGCCATAACAGTGGCTATCAAATAATCAGGAACATTTTCTGGTACCTTTACTTCAATACTAGATTCAAGGAATTTCGGTAATTCGTCGGGTATATCATTAACCTTTACAGTTACACTAGTCGTACCTAGTCTAGCATCAGGAGCTCCGTCCTTAGCAGTCACAACAAATTTATAGGTCGATTGAGTTTCAAAATCAAGTTTTGTTCTTGTTTTAATTTCTCCACTACTTGCATTTATTTTAAATGGAATATCATCGGGAACAAAATATGTTATTTCAGCATTAATTCCTTCATCAGCATCATTTGCATGAACAGTTCCAACAAAAGCATCTTCTTTACCTTCATCAATAGAAAATTCATAGGGCATTGACGAATCATCAAATTCAGGATTTTTATCATTAATATCAGTCACTTTTATATTAACAGTTGCACTACTTGCAAGACCACCACTGTCTTCAGCTCGAATTATCAACTGATATCTAGTTAAATCTTCCCGATCAAGTTTTCTAATTACACTAATAACACCATTATCTTGAACATGGAATTGTCTTAAATCATCACCTGACATTATGGAATATCGAATTAAATCATTTTCGGGGTCCTCAGCACGTACATTGATCACAGTTGAATTAATTTCAGCACCTTCACTTACTTGAACTTCATATACTGGTTTTACGAATCTGGGTGGCTTTGTATTAGGCCCCGGACTAACTGTTACCTCAACAATAGATTGTGAATACAATCCACCAATATCTGTAGCCTGCACTGTTATACTGTACTGATCACCAGAATTAATCTTACCTTTTGTCTCAATTTCTCCGGTTCTGTCATTAATTGTAAACTTATTCTGGCCATTGTTGGAAACATGATATATCTTATAGATAATTTGTGCATTTTTTCCTTCATCATTATCAGTTGCAGTTAGTTGCGTAACTAAGCGACGTCCCTCACCTGCTGGTATATTTATGGGATTAACCATTGGAAGCTTTGGTGCATTATCATTAACATCCCTTAAAACAACTGTTATACTAAGTGGTGTACTAGCAGCATTTGTGACAGGTTCTCTTGCAACAACTTGAAAACGAAATATACCTGGACTTGGTGGATCACGATCTAAGCCTTCTTCGTTTACAACCAGTATGCCATCTTTTGAAATAATAAATGAAGGTGTTGTCAATTCGTAAATATATGCAGGTCGCGGATCTGAACCAATTAAATCCGCATCTGATGTTGACAATTGAATAGGTTTTCCATTTAAATCAACAACATTTGTGCCAACAGGTGAATTTTCATCAACAAATCCTTCTATTCCAGTTGCAGATATAATTGGTGGATTTGCATCAACTTTTTTAACGTTTATTGTTAATTTGGCAGTAGTGAATCTTTTTGCTTCAGAAATTTCTTCAGCCTTGACAATAATATCAAATCGATTAGCTACATTTGTATCAACAATTTTGATGTGTTTGAGTACACCAGTTTGCTCATCTATTTCAAAATAATCTCGAAAATTTGAAGGCGTTCCTTGTAAAAATGAATATCGTATGGGAGCACTAATTGTATCAAGATCAATAGCTTGAATACGTTCAGGATGAACTGAAAGGACACCCTGTAAAGTTCCAGCAGGCACCGATGTGGTATATTCCGGATTAATACACGCGCCATCCAATAATGCACATCCTCTAAAAATTCAATTAAATTATGCGAAATGAAAAAATAAAATTATAATAGTTGTCTCTCACCCATAAATAAAAGATGGATCTAAGTCATCTGAATCTTCAATATTTATTACCAGAGTCGTTGTGGCTGACAATCTTTCGGATACATTACGCGCTCGATCCTAAAAAGAAAACTTTATAATATAAAACAGCATTGTTTCTATAAAAGCTTTGCCGGTTGGTACAATTTTTCTCAATTTGTAATAAACAAAAAATTAAAGAATATCCATCCACACAAAAAATCTTTTAAACGAATAAAGTGATAAAAACTTACCGATGCAACGATTGTTAAATAATATTTTTGAATTCGTTCATAATCTAAACTTTTTGCAAGCGTGACCTGTCCTTGATGCGGAAACGATATAGCGAAAGTTCCATATCCATCCGCCGATGTTAATGTATTTTCATTCGTATAATTAGTTAAACCTTCTACTAGAAAATATTCTACTAAACCATTAACTCCGGCATCGATATCTTGAGCAAGTAAATTACGAAATATTGTTGTATCTATCGGTGTGGACTTGAATATAATTTGATTTGTGAATTATTAAT
>JAABKK020010336.1:0-23224 GCA_011634745.2 Catotricha subobsoleta
CACATTCCGTTCAGAAGTTATTAACTAGGAATAAATACCAATACCCTTGAAAATGATGATAGTTTGAACGAGGTATAGCATATAGGCCATACGCCCATACCCATAGAGATCATTAACGCTTTGCCATTTAGAGATATTTTTTATAAGAGTAAATGCTTTTTTTCTCCAAATTTATCATAGCCTCTCATAGAGTTGTTAAAGTGGGTAAATGACACAGTAGAACACTCAAAATTTGCGGATTCTACGGGTGAAAATTATTGTACCCGCCCTTACACTATGTCTTAACTACCCAATTTTTGGTCGGTTAGTTATATTAACCGATCGTAGTGGTTAGTTAAGATGCTGTTCAAGTTCAGTTACCCAGCGATAACCTAACCGAGTATCAAACTGGCGTTAGATTACCGAAACCGACTAGTAACCGACCAACAATTATGTGTGAACGCACTTCGGTTAGTTATGTCATTGTTATAAAAAAGGTGAAAATGATAAATATAGCTTAATGAAAGAGTTTTAAGTAAAATAAAAATCTTTTTCGATACTAAAAATATGAAATATATTAATAATAATTATTTTTCTTTTATTTATTTTTGTTATTATGCCTTTTTTAGACTATTAAAAATATATAAACATTTTTGCATAAACCAAAATATACAATGAAAATCGGAAAAGTTTATCGGTTACCGATCCATCTGTTGGCATGTTTGAATACAAGTTTGTATACGAGGCCGACTACGGTAACTGAGATAGGTTACTGAACCGACGTAGTTAGAAGGTAATTAAGACCTAGTGTTAATATATCAATACATACACCCATAGATGCACACGGGGGTTGTTAATCCCCTCAGATTTTTGAAAAAAATATTACCCTCTATGTTGATTTTGCCGAAAATAGGATCTTTTTTAAGTTTTTGAACAGAAAATAGTATGTTTCTTAAGTTTCAGAGAGTTACCCTATCTCGATTTTGAACAAAATAGTACATTTTTCTTGTTTTACCCCACTTCCATTTTCAAAATGGAAAAATTACCCTACCTCGATTTCCAAAATACGATTACCATACCGCGCGGTTTTTTCCGCGGGATTTTTGGAAAAAAATAAGATTTTCTACAAATAACGTGCGACGAAAAAAAAAATGTTTACAATTTTACCCTATGTAAAATTTTCAAATTTACCACCGTCAAAAAACAAAAGCGTGTGCATCTATGCATTTACATACACCTAAACCAAACGAATAAAATAATACATGCGCATCGTCCGTTCTGCAATAGCTAATTAATTATATATAATTCAAATAAACAAATGAAAGATTTAAAATAATCATAACGCATCAGCCATCAGATATCTTAATTAAAAAATTTGTAGCACTAATATTAACTACATATATGGTTTTCTGCTATTGCTGATTTGTTTTTAAATCGAAAGTTTCATTTATAAATCTTACAATATTTCTCGCAATATTTAATAAATCTGGATGCAATGATGTTCAATTTTATCTGAAAAAATCATTTCTACTGGTGCGGAAAAGAAAAGAGGTAGAGTAGTTTCACTAATAGAGGTTTAATTATATTTACAACATTCAGTTAGTTTATCTCAGTGGTGGTCCCCAGGGGAACCCGGAACCAGCAGGGAGATCTTTAAAAAAAAGAGGGAAAACAAGTATAGCTGAGTAGGTATGTAATTATGATAAGAATTATTCTCAATCTGTAAATATTTTCTTGTTTCGAGTATATTTAATTAATTTGTTCATAATAAAATAATTTGATTTTAATCGACTTCAATTCTAACTATGTATTATAAAAAAAACAAAAATTTTAATAGTAATAAATATCGTTCCAACTCATAAAAATAGTGCAATGAATTCTTTCAGCATAGGATGATTATTGAAATCACTATAGTTTATCACCTAAGGTGGTAGCAGGTGAATTAGAGTACGCCGACCAAATTTTTTTGTTATATAGAAAAGAATGGTAATTGGTATACAACATTAAATATCTTACTTAATTTATTTAATTATAGCGCAATTTTGGATTCGTTTTACACCGTTTTCAAATTTAATCAAATTTCCAAAATATTTCTCAAAATAGGCTTTACACGATGGCACAGATTTACATAAGAATGTATTATACCATTCATATCATATAATACACGCATGTTCAGGTTTCGGGTTCTCGCAGCCAACTCTGGTTGTTAAGACAAATCTTGTAAAATTGCCGAAAATTTTGTGTTTCTAAATGGAATATCTTTTTAATTAGATCATATTTTTCCATTCTGAAAACACTTTGTTTACTTAGTTTAACATCGTTTAATAGAAAATTAAATAAAACATGCATTTCGGCGTACTCTATTGTGTTATGATATTTATTTATTTTCGTTTTCAGACAAAACTGTCTTGTATTGGATCGTCGTGCGTGGCGGGGCACCATTCAAATAGGTGGGATGTAAAACTGAACACGTTATTAATGAAAAGGAAAATGAATAATAAAATAAAATAAACAAATGGAGTTATTTCCGAAACCTTTAAAAATATAAATATCTACTTTTTTTTTAAATGTTTCTGTATTTTTATTTAATTTATTCAATTTTTTTGTTTTATGGTGAATCGTGCAGATTTCAAATACGTAAACAAATTCAGAATTCATTCCATTAGTTTTTTGAAACCAGAAATTTGTGAAAAAGTAAATAAAAATTAATTTGTAAGGTAAAGAAATCTAATTTTTATTTTTAATTTGATATATATCTGAATCAGTTGATATATTTATGTATTCAATTGAACCCTCGACTCGTGTTATCATTTTAGTGTGAGTAAAAAAAAAAACTTCTCGACGGGCCTTCTGAATCTTCAAAAAGAAAACATTTTTATAAATAGATACGAGTATAAACCGATCAGTCTGATGAACCGTCAAATTAGAAACAGACTATTTTATCGTTGGTTCACTAAACATTTATTATATGTTCAAGTTCTACCACGATATAACAATTATTATTGTTTTGGTCCATCGTGTCAGCATTCTTTAGGTGGCAGGAAGTACGTTGAACATATTAATAATGAATAAAAATCATATAAATAAAATATATCATCAACATTCTTAATATTCGAAGTCTAATTCGAAGCTCGTTAAACATTTAATTCATTTATTAAACAAAATAATAAAAACAATCAAATCGTGGATAAACGTAATTTGAGTAAATAATTAAGTACTACATATAGTTACTTACAAATTAATCACGAAAAGTTATTAAATTTTACGTGTGACTTAATTACTGTTATTCTGACAACCATACGTGTACATGGGGGAAAGGGGAGGGGGTGAATTTGGAACAAATAGTATCTTTTTTCACTTTTTGTCGGCTAGGGGTAAGCCTTTTTTTTTGAGGCGGTTTTGCAATCGTCGATGGTTGTTTGAAAACTATGAAAACTTTCTTTTTTTGCTCTCAACTTTATTTTGAGATGGTTTTGTAATCGTCGATGGAAAAAATTACCCTATTTTACTCTTTCAAATTTACCCCTCCCTAAAAACAAAAGCGTGTGCATCTATGCTGCCAACTATGAGCTGCCGTGCTATTAAATAAAATAATTGTCTTTTGAATATAATATTCAGAAATATTAATTTTATCAGAATATTATAAACACAATTTTTTTTTTTAATTTAATTAATTAAATTATTAAAATTAAGAGTTAATCACGAATACCTAGTTAACTTCTTTCTATAAAAGAATTTTCATGATTGCTAATTTTTTGAAAAAAAATTTCGATAACTTTTTTTGATCAATTTTTTTTTTGCTCGAAATTTACTAAATATCCTAAAGTTCGTTGAAAAAACCTCTGATTTTGAGTCAATGTATCGAAACCATGTATATTAGGGTGGATCGATTTTTTTTTCATATCTTCTACCATCATTTTTTTTTGTTGCATTTGGTCTGCTAATTAACGGATTGAAAGGATTTTGAACATAAATAGGTTCTTCGTTCTTCGATGTACTGTAGGTCTGCGAAGTTGTGAAAATCAAAATATTTGACCATGTTTGAATCATTCTATCTCTTGGCCGTTACAAATAATTGTATTTCTGTTTTATTATACAGATAGCTTAAGTCAATAGCTTTCAAATAATATATTGGACACTCGTAGTTTACTACGAAGTTCGTATAGTTATGTACAGACGTGCGGGAATCAAAAGCGTGCGCACCTCTGGTTATGTAGTTTCAAATTTCACGAAAAAAAGCGATATTTCACAATCGGATAACTACGAACTTCGTAGAAAACTACGAGTGTCCAATAGGAAATTTATAATATTTCTTTAAAAAAATAAAGCACTGTCCCATTTTGATTGGATTCTTTTTTTGAGAATGCGTGTAATTTTATGTGCCAGCAATATTAATACCATATTATCTACACAATATACTTAATACTTTTTTCATCAGAGTGACATATTTTTTCTTATAAAACTAATAAAACTTTTTCCATCGAGTATTCTTTTGCTGTTCTTATAATCTTCTTAATGATTAAATGTATATTTTCATCTAATTTCTAATTTGTTTGTTTGCTTGCTTGCTATTGTCTATATTATAGTATATAACAATACATCGTTGATTTTAATATTAATAAGTCAATATTATATTTACGGAGGTTGGAAAACAGTTTTTTTTTTTTTTTTTTTTACTTAAGAGCAAGAGCTATCTTCATAAGTACTTTATATGATGCGTGCGTGTATTCCAATTGTGAAACATTTTAGTTGATCATACAGAAACTAACTAAATTTGGTATATGCCATTTTTGAGCTTGGAAGAAAATTGACCTATTTTTATGAATGACTAAGTACATAATTGAAACAGGCTTAAGCTATGATAATATATGTATGGTATAATCTGTATTATTCTTATCCGCTTGTTTATGTTTTTCTTTTTCCATGCATTATTTAATAATACATAGAGAAGGAGACGGGCGATGGTTATATATTTTCTTTTCGCTCTTCATTGTTGCATAGTCTACATTTTTGCTTATCCGCTTTTATATATTATTGGTGGTTCTGAATATCTCATACTATTAAGCAATTAAGGTATAAATATAATAAAATTAATTTCTTTTCTGTCAGTTATCTAGCTCCATATAGTTTCGCATTAAAGCTATTGTTAAATTATTTATTATATTCCATCCTTTTGTAACCATATGAATAGACCGTAAGCCTATTATTTATATGTTGATCAATTCATATTACATACAATATGTTAAGTATATCTATTTATAGAGATTTGGTCTTAATTTAGTAGTGGATCGATTGACAATCATATTTATAATACATATTTAATATTATTATATATATTAACCATTTTCACATCAAAGTCAATATTTTTTGTTTTAAGTGAATTTAAGCTATGAAATTATATCTGATAATAAAATTAATTATGCAACATCAAAACCGCATCAATAACGTAATAATATTTACAAAATGTGTTCGTTTTATTTTTCATGTAATTAGTTTTGGCATTTATGCGGTGCGGTTATTCTCATTAATTAATCATTCAAATCTAATAGAAAAACTCATAATATAAAATGGACACATTATATTTTATAAAGTACATTGTGTGTGTGTGGCTTATGATATTTTCCTTCTTCACCCATTTTTACCCTAAAATAATTATATAATACAAGTTTATATTTATCATCATCGATAAAGGACTATTTAGGTATACTTTTTGGCACCTAAAACGAGTACTTTCGCTAAGTATATAAAAATTTTATGTAAATTATTTAATGTTTACGGGTAAATAGATTTGAAGTTGAACGTAGGAAGAAGCGAGCGAAAGACCTATTAGATTTAGTTGATTGCATTGGTTTGTTCTTTAGACGAAGCAACGAAAAGTGATGACGGATGAATGATGATGATGATGGTTTTAGACTTGTGCGCCGTAAAATTGAAAATAATTAGTATGACCGTATGATCTTTGGGTAATTTTTATTGGTTTTTTCTTATTGAAATTTGTTTTTTTTTATGCTGTATTTCGTACATTTATGTATGTCATCCTTTCATTAATCAAAATAGAATTGTATAATAAATATATATAAATAATATACACAATTATATTTCGTTAATTAGTCAGACAAAGTATTATGTATAAAGTGTTGCATTCCATTAAGAGAAGCATTAGTTTCGGTAAATAAAATAAACTAGCGACGCATATTTCTCTCGTTAGTGATGATAATGAGAAATTTTCGCTTAAAGTTACGCACTCCTCATTTATGCCAGCTTATTTTATATATTTTATGTTCTATAGTCGTCAGGTTATATACATATCATATACCCAGGACCAATAATTTAATATGAATGAGAAATTGAGGATATAATAATTATTTAGAATACACTACCTATGTATTACAAAGGTCACTACTATATTGTTTACTTACTCTATTCATCGCTTGGAAATACGATATTTGAAAAATAATGAAAAACGCTAATAGCATTTGAAAAGAACATTTTTTAAATACTAAATTACATATTATATACTTATATGATGATAATACATATGAACAATTTCTATTGAATTGCTTTTGGAATAAATTCAAAAAATACACACTACGAAATACTTTATTACTGCTTTAAAACATATTTAGACTTAAAATATTTTTTTGAATTAATTTTAAATAATATTAAATTGCATTTTTAACATTCTTTCCATAATAAACAATAGTAGCTAGTTCATAATTTAACCTAGATTGCGCCGCGTATACGTGAAAGAAAGAAAATGATTAGATTAAATGTCAAAGAATCATTCTATTGACATTCTCCCATAACATATAGGATACACACTAGGATAATCTATAAGGATGACCTAAGATAATCGTACTTAACGATGTACGATGCACTGTGTGTTTATTTAATCCTCCCAAAAAAGTACGATTATCGTCAAGTACAATTATCGTACTTCATGGGTATGAGACTATGAGATTATCTTAGTGCGATTATCTTATGTGATCATTCTAGTGTGTGACCTGTATGTAAACTCAATTCTAGTTTTTGACAACTAAGCTATAATTTGCGGTCTACAACAAAAGAGTTGGCACTAATGGTTAAGTTTTGAACGGTACTTATCACCTTTTTCGGACGCTTGACAGTTCTGATAACATTTTTGTGCATAGAAACTACTGCCACCCAGTGAGCATGCAGATCGCGAATAGTTCCGAGCTAATAAATTCGTATTCTCATTGAGAAGGAAAACTATTTTTTATGTAATTTTATATTTTTAAGCTAAACTATAGAAAAAAAAATAGAAGAAATCATTCCTAAAAGCATAAATTTGAAATATGCTGGCAAATGAGAAAAAATGAATATATTTTGACCTTCAATATTCATTAGTAAAGATTTTTATCTCGGTATATTTATTAGTATCGATAGCTTAAATATTGAAAATAGGCTAACCCACATTTCAATTTATTTTCAGGAATGACAAAAAACTTCATACGCTTGTTATGTTAATGCATAAAAATTCGTTTTCAAATTGTCAGAAGAATTGTGTTTCTATTGGCAAAAAAAATTCGGCCGAATTTCTCAAAAATGAAGTAAAAATAAAATAATAATTCCGTAACCAACATTTAAAATTACGTTTATCTATCTTGAGGATCAATTGATCCAAAAACTATGATTCTCAAAAATTTTCATTTTTGATGATGACGATCACTTGATTATTTGCAATAACTCGTAGAAAAACTTTTTTCAAAAAAAATGTTTCCTATAAATTCCCTGTAATTTTTTAATATATATGGCCAAAGCTCCGATATCTGTCACATTACACTCACACGTATATTTTGGCCAATATCCTAAATAGTTTTCTGATCGCACAATATGACGATCCCCAAGGTCTACATTTCGTACATACAAAGTTTTTTTTCGAAGGTATAAGCGTTTAAAACCTCCAAACTCAGTTCGTAAATTTTCTAATTTTGCCCATATATTTAATTATTTAATTTACATAAAAACCAAGAAAGAATAACGAACAAAGATATTGGTTTTTAAATAATTTTGTATCCGCAAAGAATGGATTGCTAATATAATCACAGTAAAGTATGATATTATATTACCAAGACCAAGATTACATATTTTTAACATTTTCTCAACTATATAATTGATAATATTTTCTCAAGAAAATCATAAAGCGATATTTCTTCTTCAGAAAATTTAAATATTAATCGAACTGTTCTCAGTACTTTTAATTTATAAACAAAAAAAAAACAAAGAAGAAATATATAGGAATAGCGAATAGGTATATAAAACTCAAATTCAGATATATTTTAATAGCGCAATTACAAATTTGGAGGTGTTAAAAAATCTAAACAGCTATACTACCAGTAAGTAAGTATAGGCTAATACAGAAAAAAAAATGAACACATTCATACATAAAATATCATTTACGAGTTATATTATGATGTTCCCATCTTTCTATTAATCAAAAACTCATTTAAAAATTTATATTAATTCAAATGTAATATGCATTTTATATATATACATATATATAATATATAAAGTTTTTATTTTTTTTTTAATATTCTTGTGTCTCGTCTAAAGTCTGGACAGTTGTCTTATTTTGCAAAATAACTTTTTGAATACAAAATGTTTAATTTGTTTTTAAATTAAAATTTAAAACATACTTAACAAGCACCAGCAGCACGTATATAACTTCAAAAACAGGTACGAAATACATATTTATTATATATAGTTCAGTGTATAATAATATTTATATATATCTCTCGTTTTTCAGTTGTTTATAAGGGAGCCGCATAATTTGAATGTTATCTTTATCGAGCAACCAGAGAATTCAGAAAATATATTTTCTGTATACATTTATGTCTGTATACATATTATTTATATTCTATATGTATGACATCTCAGTATTCTATTAGCTCTATAGACATGTCATACTTATCATCATTGCCCCACATACATTATATACATATAGATTATGATTTTCGTAAATATGGATTAGCATGTATAAGACCACAAAATAATAAGATTAGATATGAATTCAAATGATGATCTTTATATAAATACATGCAATGCATTCACGTATTAATATGACATCATTAATAATAATGGGTATAATATCCAAATAGCGACCGAAGAGACATGACATGAAAATATATGTGTGTGGTATGTACCGTGCATTTTAATTTTATTATAAATAATTTTTTTTTATAGGATTAGAGCCAAAAAGTACCAAGACATTCCATATTACATTACACATAATGTTTAAATAGATTCATTATGAGAGAAAACAATACAATATGAACACGTTCAATATATAGCTCGAAATCAGCTATTTTAAAAAAACCTTGTAAATATGAGATATATTCATGATGTTTTTATTTCCATTTTTTCTTTTTCCTTCTCAGAAAAGTTTTTCAAATTTACGTCAGTATCTATGATCTACCTATATATTATATTCTTTTATATTTATCACACGAAAAATAATGTTGTTTTTTTTTTCATTCGTTTTTATTTGATGGATTTTGTGTTGTTAGAAGTTTTCTTTCATATACCTTTCAATATTTAGATTATATTAAAATAGGTACTTATAAGAGGATCAATTAATTGAAAAACACCATTTTTCGAAGGTATATATGCACTGAGTAATACTCGAAAAGTTTTTCGGATTACCGCAGCATTATATATGTCTAAATTCTTAATATATATATGGTCTTAGTACGTAGTACGTACCAACTTTAACAATAAATTTACTCTAAAAATCATGAGAAAAGAACCCGTTTAAAATTAAGAGAAATAAGAAATCGATATTCGACTTGATTTTTCCGTCACAAATCTGAAATTACTACCAAGTAAATGATACTTTCATGTATTTTATTTTTTTTTTGTTTTGGTGAAAATTGTTGTGGTTTTTAATAATAATAATAATAAAGAAATGAAACAGATTTAGGTACAAAAACCTTTATTGCTAACGTACGAAATAAGAAATTGACCACAATAATCAGCAATAATGAGAATGGACTCTATTTATAGCTTCACAGGGGATATCTACAAACAGGGATGGTACTGTGGAAACGTTACCGGAAAACTTTTCCACATATCGTTTCCATTGAAATTTCCAAAAACTAAAAAATAAATAAATAAATAAATCCCAAAACAAATTTCTAAATTGCGTTAAATGCAATTTTACGCGTAATTGACAGTTTGACACTGAATTGAATTTTATTTTAAACATTTCGATACTTTGTAATTGTCCACGAATCGCAAATAAATTATGACAGATTTTTTTTTTCTTTTTGCACTTTTGTGTATTAGAAGAGCACCTCTTCCTCCATTCTCAGGAAATAATTGAGATATGATTCTATGTTAATGATTGCTAAATAGTACTTTTTATTATGTTTTTCTTATTTAAAAAAAAACAAAAAAACATTTTTGGAAAACTTGCAAAATTTCCAGAAAAGGAAACGTTTCCAGAAACGTTTAAAAAATGTGTCGTTTCCGGAAAACTACCATCCCTGTCTACAAATCATTAAAGATATTTTGTATATTGCGCAAATAACAAATTTTTGTAAAAAACTTAAATTAAATACATTAAATAATTTCAAATTAGTAATTAATTTCAGAATAACCATGCATTTTAAATCGAAATCGCTATAGATAAACTTAATAATGTCACATATTTTAACAACAAGTAAAAAGCACTCAAGAAAACTTATTAAATAAAAACAACAAAAAGGAATGTACAATATTATGAAGTGCGAGTAGATTACTTACGATGTAAAATATATAAAAGATAGGTTTTAAGTATATTAAAGATATAAACTATATTGTTCATTACAAAACATAAAAGAAATATATCTGAATTTAAATTAAAAATAAATTTCTAATTCTATTATGCTCTATATCCATGTGATATATAGATATAATAGATATAAGTACTCATAAATATTCTATTGAATATTCTGTCGGAAAAAGAAGAAAGAGAGAGAAAAAAAAATGGTGCATATTATTCGTCTCCATGAATACTAAAACAAAAAAAAACCAAAAAAAAAAATTATACTTTCCATAATAATTTTTCTTAAGACAAAAAATTTATGCTATAAGTTTTTGCACTTTAATTTTTCTTTTCGCACATGATATTTAACTCTAAACCAGACATAAATTATACGATTCTTTTATGAAGTAATAAATTTCAATAAATATAAAAGTATATCGCAACTAAAACGGAAAATTGAGTCTATAAAATTCGACATAAATAAATTTCTCTTAAATATAAAGTACTTCGGATTTAATCACTAATATGTACCTTCGACGTACGGTACACACACACACACTCAACAATTATATATATAATTTAACTTCTTTTTTTTTTAATTTTCAAATATCATGATGTCTCTCCACTGAATAAAAAACGTCAAAAAAAAATAGTTATATTAATGATTGGCATGAAAGTTTTTATGTAAAACATTATAGAGGTTCTTAAAAAATTCATAAAACTTGCCAGAAATTATCAACTTTAAGTTTATATACTTTAATCTAACATATTTTGATGAAATGTGTGTATATCTATCTATATAGGTCATAGTCACCGAAACTGAAATGGCCCATAAAAGACACTTTCTCCAAACCCTATATAATCTTTATCAGGGTTGGGTTTTTTGGAAAAAAAAAATAAAAAAAATATTTCTATTTTAAAATACAAATAAAAAATATTTTCTCTTAAAAAAATGGTATATATACGTAAAGTATTTATTTGAAATGCAATTAATTTGTAATATTCCAATCCCTATTATCATATATCTCTGGTCTATATTCTTTACTTAATTTGTGGCTTATTGTACATATAAATATATAATATATGTTATGTATGTATGTCTGTATGAGTGAGTATTTTTACATTTATGAGTTCTTATATAAATAAACTTGAACTTATTGTTAACAAACTTTAAATGGTTTATGGCCCGCATAACTACACGTACTTCGTCTCTAAATTATAATATATTTCTAGATATTTTCGATATATAAAATATATATATATATATAAATATCCACTTGATCCCTCTATATATACGTAACAACTAGTTAAGCAGACAAAAAATAAATTTTAATGCTAAAACTATTTACTGCACATAAAGCATACGTATATAAAATATTATATGAAAACATTCATCATATATGTATTATTATTATTATTATCGAATAACTAAATTTTTGTGAAGGAACATAATTTTATGTGATAAACTTGTGCTTTAAGCTATAACAAACTATATATATATGCGGATAGTCTAACCAAATAGAGTTAAACGATAAAAGTTAGAATCCCGCATATAAAAGAACAAAAAAGTAAAATAAAAAAAGTTCTGCAAGCCTTATGCTGTACGGTATACTACCGTACATAACATAGAATGCGATCTTTTATGTTAGATTATTTGTAATGGTTTTATGGACTATAATATGTGTCCGAAATGGTCAAATACCGACACAAAATAAAAAAAATAAAAAGAAAAAATCTACAGGATTTTTCATTTCTTGTTCTCGCTTTTTTTCTTGTTCATTTTTTTTTTTATCACCTTATATATTACAATATCGCCACAGTTTCATTACGAAGTTATTTACAAGAATTTTCTTAAATATCGAACTTATGTACAACAGACTCTATAGTTTTTTTTATTTTATTATCCGGAATACTGGATACTAAATATGTGCTTTTTTCCATGAAATTTTTCCTGGTTCAAATATTTAGTTTATTAAATATTTCGCTACAGACCAAAGCGAACTGAAATGCATTTTACAAAATTCACTTCTTGTTATACAACAACGTTTAATGTTTTAACAATGAATGAATTTGTGATAGTCGAAAAGTTTTTATTAAATTTATTTTACAAAATAAGTGAAATATTTTCTATTTAATAAAATGCGAGCCGTGTGCTCGAGAACAATTTACGATTTTAATACAATAATGTACACATTGTTATTTTAACTGTAAAAACATTCCGGCATAAAATCGTTTTTAAACAAAAAAAAAAAAGAAAAAACTTCCGGAAAAAGTTTTATTATTGTAAACTTATTTTCCTCTTTTGATATTGTATATAATTTATGTCCTACTTTAGCCTTCCAATTATTTGAAAGGCGTTCGGTAAGGTCTCAGTATTATATATATAGACCTATTTCTAATTATAATTCCTAACACACAATTTTCTTTTGATTAAAACTATATATGTTTAGTTCCAATTAAATATCAGATATCCACTTAACGTGTAGCCAAATAATAGAAAGTTTTCTTTTATAGTTTGAAAAGCGCCTATAAAAATATGTGTTAACCATATTCAGTTTTTATCAAACCAAAAAACAAAAACTAATGCGTATTTTATTAGAAAGTTACTCCCTTGATCTAATCAATATTACTAGATAGATTGAAAATATTAATTCCCCTATCTTATCACTGTTTTAAGTAAAAAAAAAAAAACGTAACAAAAAAAAAATACAAGGCATTCATTGCATTTCTTTCACAAGCAAAATCAACAGGTTAGGTTACACTACACACCCGCAATAATAATTTGTTTATTAATATTTTAATACTTCCTCCATTATTCATATTCATATAAACCGATTTAGGCGATCGATACGTTCTGATTTTGATATACCTATAAGTATATACATACTATATAATACCCTCTGGTAATATATACAATATATATACACATTTTTACATTAAGTTAAGTTCGCTGATTGAATTTATAACATTATTAAATAATGATGTTGTTGTTTGTAAATACAATTTTTTCTCTTTCTCATCATTTTTCATTTTTATTTTTATTTTATTTTATTTGAAACGAACCACTTTATGGCGTTGATGTGCTTGGGTAATCAATGCTAATTCAATTATACGATTATACGACGAAGTCAACTCAAGATATTTATATTATTATTATTATTATTATTATTTTTTTTTTCTTTTTAGAGAAAAAAAAAATGAAGAAGAAGATATTTTTGTTCTCAGTGTTAAAAATGGAAAAATATTATATTGGTATTATAATTTGAACTCAAGGTTGGAATAAATGATTTTTTGTTTTTTTTTTTTAATTTTAAATATAAAGCGTAAATCGTTCAGAAGAAAATCGTGATAAAAACATAAATTAATAAATATCTTAGAAACTATACACACTTTAAACCATTTTAAGTAATGAGTACAGAAATATATAAATATACGAGCATATTATTTGGCTTTAAGCTCACACATAACATATTAGTAAATGTACAATCCTGTAACTGGTAATGCCTGCGAAGCTCTTGAATTAATTGTCATTGTCATTTAGATGTGAGTCCAAAAAGCAACAACAACAACAATTGTTTCTTCATAAAACTCACAAGCCTGCACATGACTTTTATTATTTTTTCTTTATGGGAATTTAGTAATAAAAGAAAAGAACCAAAAAAGACAATTTTAGCAAATTTGTGTATCTTTAACGATTTGCCCATCAAATCTATTTATTTTATTGATCATTTAGATTAAAATATAAATGTACAGAACTGCCACAATTATAATAGTAGTGTTACGTACCTATTTCTATGTTCATTTCATTCAAATGCTATTATAATTATAACATATTAATTATATATTGCATAAATCAATTTTGTAAACACACAGATAAACTTTAATGCATACGGTTTTTAATTTTCATTTACACACAAATTCGTATTTAAATTTAATGCTGTTAAATGTTTTGCATATATGTACATATATATTCACAATTTATCATTGATAAACAGTTTTGTAGTTTTTAAATTGCACCGTAAATTAAATAAATGTAGCAAAAACAAAAATCCATTGAATTGAATGTGGTTTTATTTATTTCTCTTTTTGTTTTTTTTTGTGTATTTTTTTATTCAATTACTCGGTAAGAAGTAAAAACACACATGTAACGTAATTTCTATTTGGTCACGAGTAAACAATAATATATAGTTAAATACAATTAAAACTCAAAAAAAAAAATCAAACTAACTGAATTTAAATAGAAAAAAAATGAAAAAAAAAAAACCATAACTAATTTTTTTGTATATTTACAGATGATATATTTGATGTAGAATCACAAATGTTTAATTTGTTCATTTATGCATAATAAATATTAATATATATATATGTACTAGGTAAGGTACCTACGATTAAACCACGTGCGTCATTATACATTTAATTTTTCTTTTTTCTTATTATTTTTTTTTCTGTTTTTTCTGTTTTTTTTTTTTTTTTATTTATAAATTAAAGATAATTTTAATAAAAAATTCTTTTTTTCTATTGAATATGCGTAACAGAGTGAATTGGTTTTTCTTTTTTCGTTTTCTAGTTTAAAATTTGCACCATCCTCATCACATTAACATTATAAACTTATCTTACATTTTTCGTATAATAATAAAAAAGATCTTATTTGAAAATGTTTATTATATGGCACGGAACGCGACGACCGAACCGTTTCGTTACTTGTCATCTACTAAAGTATAAAACTGTTGGATTTATTCGGAGTTTATATGATGAAAAAAGCTCGCACAGTTTATTTCTGTATATAATAATATATATAAATATGTATATATAAATATCAACCTGTAGGTTAACTGTGTGATGCGTAAAGCACAAAATATTCTACATCAGTTCATTTATACAATGAATACGAAAATACAAGTATATTTGTGGTAAAGTGAATAATATTTCAATTCATATATACGGGAACTGAGCAAGAGAGTTTTACAATTTTTCATTTTTCTTTGTTTTGTTATCTTATTCTGAATTCTAAAATATATATTGCAAGCACCCAGATACCTATATTTATGTATTTTTTTTTTTTTTTTTTTTATATTTTATAGGAATACGATTTTCATTATAATTTTTGTTTTTTTTTTGTAAACAACATTTTAAGTCAACAATGAAACAGACACACAACGGAATGACTAAAAGCTATGCTTACTTAACTTTTTTCAAAGCAGACAAATTCAATGTATGTCTGTGACTTACGAGACGATGTGTAGACACGATAGTTAATATATAGCCATGCAACATGTAAAAAACTTAAAATCATGAAATTCAATCTAGTACAGAGAATAGAATTCCGTTCAGTACAAACACAATACAATTTATTGTAATCATAATATATAAGATGAATTTATAGAGATTTTGTATATTTAATAGCTGTCAACTAGCCACTTGGAATACATTTTTTTTTTTACTTCATTTTTGAGAAATTCTGCGAATTTTGAAAAAAATCAAGTATTGGTTTGATAAATTCTTTCTTTTTTTTTTTTAGTTTTTTTTTTGTTCACTTTTTTTTTTTTTTTTATAATATCTTACAAAAATGAAGTCGTGTACCAATTAATTGGCAGCTTGTTTTTTCAAATTAATACATTATATAAATATCTATAGGTGAGTAACGGAGTAATGGACAAAGGAAATTTTATATATTTTTGTTAATGTCGGTAATTGAATATTTTCAATTGTATATGAATTGGTACGGGGATACGTGTCTCCAATAATTTTATGCATTCACTAAATGTTTTATAATTTTTAGCATTTCGGTATCAAATATCCATTAAGAAAAATATACAATTGTTTAATATATCAAGATTGTAATGCAAGTATAATAGTTTATAATTTAATGAGATAATAATCATAGGTAAGTGAAATGATATCCAATCTGCAAATAGACGTTCATATCTAAATTTTTATATTTGCATAAAAGGTAAACCTACCAATCGGTCTGTTATTTGTGATATTTTATATTTACATATCTATCTCTATCTGTTAATGCTTATAAAATTTCCGAACATATAATACCCACTAATACATATATTAACGATGTTTTAATATTGATAAGAAATAAGAATAGCCGCAGTTTTATTATTTCTCCTAACTATTTGTTATCTATTACATTTATATTTAATTATCATATACAATCTCTCATAATTATTTATGGTAATGATCATAAAAATGTTTAATTAATATATGTTTTTATTATGTTTGAAAATGGACACCTGTGAAGTTATATCAGCTAAATATCCAAACATTATAAGTAACATTTTGAATTAAAAAATAAATAGATATGAGAGCTAGAAATTTATTGCACACATGAAAACAGCCCATTTAGTCAAAATACTTATTTCATCACAAAATGAGCTGTAAATATATTAATGATACGCACGGTTTCATTCTTTTAGTTAATCATTTTTAGAAAATATTATGGATATTAAAAAAAAAAAATTAAAAATAAAAAAAAAAAAGCAAGCTATATTTCCAAGAGAATTTTATATTCTACACGGACACCCAATGACTGATATTCACCAACTCAATCTTGACATAGCGCAAAAAGAACAAAAAAAAATGACTTTCAGTATAGCCCAAAACCCCAGAAGGAGGTGTCTTAGAGCTAATATCACTAATTATTTATTTATTTCCTTATCAACGGATTGAAATCCCACTTGATTAATATAGAATCAAACATTTAGGGCCCGAGATTTTTGAGGAATGAGCCCTAGATTTTGGAAAATGGGCCCTAGATTTTTGAAAAATAGGCTCTAGGCTTACATTTTAAAAATGTACACGCGTGTCCACATCCACAATGTATAATTTCTATTCACTAAACTATATTATTTTAACATGACACAAATAGTTTTGAGCTCCAATAAATTAAATACATGGACTTGGCTACGATTTCACCAGTCTGGCATCTAGCATCATTTCACTCTTTTTATAGTTCCCACGCTAGGGTTCAGCAGAAAAGGAATTTTAAACAGATCGAATTGCCTATGATTCCACCATTCTGACATCTAGCATAATTTTTATTTTTTAATAGTTTTCTCGCTAGGGATCAGCAGAAAAGGAATTTTGAACAGATCGAATTGGCTACGATTCCACCATTCTGATATCTAATACTATTTTAATTCTTTTCATTTCATTTTCCTAAATCTAAGGCCCATTTTCTTAAATCTAGGGCTCATTTTCTTAAATCTAGGACCCGTTCTCCTAGAGCCATTAATATATATAAATACATACATTATATAAAGTTATATGAAAATTAGCAAAAATCATTCTTATATAAGAAACAGAAAATTAGTGAATCACTATATCCAGTAATTCTCATACAAATTCGTTAAACCGTTAAATAAACGTGATCCTTCCACTAGATTTAGATTTAAATAAATTTCTAGATAAACAAAAATCAAAATCCTTATCAAATAAGTTAAAGATTCTAGAAATTTTCGAAATAGAATCAAAACAGTCATAATTTGTGCGATTATATGGAATGTTAAAAATTCCTGTAGATTGTCTAACGGAATACCGAGGCAATTCAAATTCAAACAATTCTAGCAGACACTGATCCTTTACGCGACCTGTTAAGAGATCAAAAACCAAAATTACCGAAGCATTTTGTATCCTCTCTAGTAAAGGTTCAATATTTATAAGCATCTATCAACTTCTATCAAGATATGGAGATAAGATTATTTTATTGGGTGTTTCCAATTAAGTTTAAGTTTACGCAACGCATACTTCAGAAACTTCTTCTGCACAGCCCCAATCCTATCACTATGAGCAATATATGTAGGATAACATTAAACATACCACACAAGCATATTCTAGATACGATCTAACAAAGTCACAATAAACACTTCCCAGTGCATACGGATCCTCCATATTCACACAACACCTCATATAAGAAAACCAAGCATAGAAAAAGCTTTAGCAACAATACAATCAATGTAAAGCGAGAAGCTCAATTTTTGGTCAAAAATGACTCCAAGATCTCACACTTGAGATACCGTAAGCACTTCATCCTCTCCCAGATTATAACTAAAAATAATTGGACTTCTTACTCTATAAAAAGACATTATACTACATTTCTTGACATTTAGATCATGGTATGAATTTGAATATCGTCTGGAAATATCCTTTCTTCAAATTTTTAAGCAGTTCAGCTCAGTAGCAATACTTTCAAGGGACAAATAAGAAGAACAAACACCCACACCTTCAATTAAGTATATTCAGATTCACATTTATAACATAATCACCACCACTAACATATATACATATACATACATACTAGGGTGGATCGAATTTTCCAGAACTGCCGGTACCATCATTTTGTAAGAAGCATTTGGTCTCCTGAGTAACGTGTATAAATGATTTTGAAATTAAGTTAAATTTCGATGTGCTTGAGGCTCTTGAAGTTGTCAAAATTGCAAATTTCGTAGTTATTATTTATTTATTTATTTACACCGCTTACGGGGTTCCCCTACAAGCTGAATATGAAAAATATTATATACAAAGAGTAAAAAACAAAAATATAAAACAATTATAAAATATATACTTAATTGAACAGTACTAAAATAAAATATTTTTATAAAAAAGAAAACAATAGTAACAAAAAGTAGCAGTAATGATGATAGTGATGCCATTAACATTATACCAAACTTCATTAGCTTAACAATGAAAGTTTATAAATGGTGTGAGAACAAATAGTGGCAAATTATCAGATAACTAAAACCGAAACCGAATCAGGTTTCAAATATCATCAAAAAATCGATTTTTCAAAATCTAATAACTGCGAACTTCGTAGTAAACTACGAATGAACAATATATTTATCGAAAGGGATTGGCTTGCTCTAACTGCTGGATAATACAGAAATAGAATTAATTGTACCGAAAACAAATTATGGTGCTTTAAATAGGACCAGATATTGCAATTTTGACAACTTCAAGAGCCTCAAGCATATCGAAATTTAACTTATTTTCAAAATCATTTATACACGTTACTCAGGAGACCAAATGCTACTCAAAAAATGATGGTACCGGCAGTTCGAAAAAAATCGATCCACCCTAATACCTACACTTTCAAAAAATTCCACAAACAAGTTACAAATGTCACTTTCAGGGTCTTTTTCAATGTTTCCATATGACATTGTTGACGGATAGCCACTAGATTTTTTCCGCGAGCTAAAAAATTTCCAAAATCGCTTCGGGTCTATAATAATGTTTTGCTCTACATATATATATCCTCTAATCATTTTAAATATAATAAATTTTAATTCTATCCTGTACAGACTTACACTTCTTGAATCTTTTGTCAGCTTTATTTTTCCTGTTCTTTAAATTCACCAGCTCCCGGCTATAACAAGGTGGATGCTTAATGATTTTTTTTGGAACGAAAAATTCAAACACCATCCGAAATAATTCATACAACATATCAACCATCATTCAAAGTACTGAAAACCTCCTTCCACTTTAAGGAATTAAATTACTCATTCATTCCAACAAAATCAGTTTTATGAAAATCAAACACCCAACAACGAGAATCCTAATCCTCAATGAAAATTGAATTAATCTCATGCAATAATTTTGGCTCATGCGAACGAAGATCTTAGAAAAAAATTAAGTATACGAATTGAGATTTTTTTCACATCATTTTGCTTCATTTTATCGAATTATCGATTAAATAAAGTATTGTATTCAAGATTTTTTTTTTTTGGTTTCTTTTTTTTTTTTTTGTGTGTTTGTCCGGGCGCTATATCTCTGTAGTCGGTGGACCGATTTTAATAAATGACCATTCGTTAGTCGTGTAATCTTGGAAGTTTGCCGTTAAAATTTTTTGGATTTGTGATGGCTTCTTCATCCTTTAAAATGAGTTTTTTTTTTCTTTCTTGATTCTCTCGAAAATGCGTCCCACGATTTTGATTAAACTTTTATATGTTGTGAGGATAACCGAGACTCACAATATGGCATAGGTCTAGATTCTCGTTTAACATTGCGTCTGAGGGTTTTTGACCATCGAAGATATTTTGCTACCATAGTTACTAAAAATCAATAAATAAATAACAAAGGCAAGTTTGAAAATCAGAGGCTACTATGATCACTGTATAATATTCATTGAATATTATGTGTTACTATGGATTCACTTGACGACGAGTAAATAACATAAAACATTATTTTCTCATGGTTTGCTATTTTATAAATTAGTTCATATAAAACATTTAATAAGTAAAGTCATCCTTTTAATAAAACTAAACTTATTATTGTTTTATATTTTTTTGGAAAGTTCTTTTATAAAGGCCAAACAGTTTTGTAGTGTATTTTGTAAGGTCTTCGTGTATGCAATTTTACATTTGGTGCCGAAACCAGGGACGTTTAGATCCAGGGACATTTGGAGATTTGCTGATATTTGTTTCGGGATTTAACCGAGGAGTTTTGGATATTTAGATATTTGCTGAGATTTGTTGTTTTTAATTCAAGTAAGTGGCACTTTGTCGACGTGATATTTTGTGTAAATTTCCGATTTCCGATTTAGGATCGAGAGTGATTTGGATATGCGATGACCTGATATATCACACAGTACTTGAACGAACAGTATGAATTTTGTTTGGTGTGAAAATTGAGATTTTACTGAATTTTATGTTACGCTATATCATTCTAGAAATATTTAGATGTAGCTGGGTTGCTATGTTTTTGAATGTTTATGGAAAATTATTATTTTTGATTGATATTTTATGCAACGTTTAGGCATTTGATATACATTAAGATGATATACATGTATGAAAATATTGTAACAAGTATAAAATGTTGGTCTGTCACTGATGATGTTCCAGATCAATCTTCAAATTATTCTGCAAGTCATGCAATGTGATTTAGCGAAAAATCTCATACGCGATGTAATGATAATTGATAACTAATTAATTTGCAAGTTAATGCAAAAGCCAGTAGGCTGTCGCCCAAATTATTTTGCAAGTTAATGCAAATGCGAGTCGGCTTAGTAGGGATTCAGAATGTTTTTCAAGTACTTCGGTCAGCAAAACGCGTTGTATAAGCCAAAAGTCTGATATGTTTGTATTAAATTTAATGTTGTGATATATTTTCAGAAATGGCAAGGCGATGTGTTATTGATATTTTGGAGAGCAGACTGAGAGAAGAAATCGAAGTAATTCGCAACGAATTTACGATAACATGCTCCAGGTCTCGGAGAGTGTTACCGCACAGTCAGTTGCTGGGTGGGATGAAGTCGTCGTCAGCATATGATTCAAAGAGAACTTAATCGTCATTGGGTTCAATGTATACTGATCCGTTGATTGCTGTGCTTATGTTGCAAAAATTGGATCCAAATGCATTGCCAATATGGGAAATTCGGTCGTCCAGGATTTGGTGGCCAGGTCCATTAACAGTGGTGCTGTCAGCACATGAAACTAACTCGTTTCGTCGGGAGGTGCAGGCTCTGCAGTCGCAGATTCCGATACCTTCCAGCTCTAGGCAGACCATTACTCCAACGCCCTTTGGTCGATGATGTTGAGCACTGGGGTCGATGTCAGAAGTTGATGTAGACATTTTGGCAACGTTGGGAGGAGGAGCATTTGGTCGTGCTGCAGACTCGAACAAAATGGCGTAAAGAATGCCAGAATGTGAAGCTTAATGATGTCATTATTCTTAGGGAGAATACTCCCCGTCCAGTTGGCCACTGGGAAGGATGTTCAAGATTCATCCCAGTTCAGATGGTCTAATTCGCAACGCTACATTGCGAACTCAAAAAGGGAAGCTAAAGAGACCAATATAGAAGCTGGTCCCCCTATATCGGAATTCTGAGGCCATTGGTCAGAAGCAAGCTCCACATCACCAGCCCTGATGAAAGTTTTCCTACTTCAGCATCGCTGATGAAGGTTTTCCTTTCATTGTAACGCAAATGCGAGGTGCTATTAGTTGGCCATCGGTCCAACGCGGGGGGAGTGTATAATATTCATTGAATATTATGTGTTACTATGGATTCACTTGACGACGAGAAAATAACATAAAACATTATTTTCTCATGGTTTGCTATTTTATAAATTAGTTCATATAAAACATTTAATGAGTAAAGTCATCCTTTTAATGTAGAAGTTGCTTTATTTAATCGTTAAAATGTGGAGGGATGTGAAAGGATGTGAAGGGATGTGAAAGGATGTGAAGGGATGTGAAAGGATGTGAAGGGATGTGAAAGGATGTGAAGGGATGTAGAGGGATGTAGAGGGATGAGGAGGGATGTGGAGGGATGTGGAAGAATGTGGAATAATGTGGAGGAATGTGGAGGGATGTAGAGGGATGTGAAGAGATGTGCAGAGATGTGAAGGGATGTGGAGGGATATGAAGGGATGTAGAGGGATGAAATATTGCCAGTATATATTTTAAAATTCATAAAGCAATTCACAGCGAATTAATCAAAACTATTGAGATAATGTAGAATTACTCTGGATAAATGGT